>JAQGCC010000697.1:0-31630 GCA_034698905.1 Xestoiulus laeticollis
AAATTTTAATTACACAAGTCGCTGACTTGGTTGAGAGCTTTCCCCATAGGAAACGGGGTGTTTAGTTTCCCCTTAATGAAGATAAATTTGTTATAAAAACATTGTTTAAATAAAATTTTTGTAATTTCAATTTTAATATGAAATTTCCCACTAAATTATGTTTAAATCTGAATATAAATTATTTTTTATGAAAAAAAAACATACTGGCTAAACAAAAATAAAAAGGTCTACATAAAACCTTTTCAATAAAAATTTAAAAGCTTTTAAAACAAAATCAGTTGAAAAAAGAGACCAATAAAAGTACTTAAAATTTTTAAACCTAATATTTTTCAGGTGTTAAAAATTGGTCATAAATCTATAATTCTACAAATTATCCTCAATTAAAAAACCAGTTTTCAATATTAATCTCCTGTTTTATGACCAAAAAAAATTATAAAAAATTATAACCGAATTAAATAGATGCTGGAAGGCTTATTTTAAAGAGGGATTTTCAATCAAACCCTATTATTTTAAGTCATTGAGACAATGGTAAAAAATTACAAATTTTCCATTTCCAAAATGGAAATATAAAAACGTAATTTTAATTGTGAAAAAGAGTCAAAACAATTAAAAAATCGTAATTCACCACTTGATTTACAACACGTTGAATCATAACAACTTTTTGTAGTAAAACACAATAGGTTAATATACTTCAACCAAAACTTCTTCAATTTTAAATGTTATTAAGTGGTCGTGAAACAGTTAAAAGCAACATTTTTTATACTAAAAAATATTCGGTATAATTTGGGTTCTCCACCATGAGAATGTTAAGAAATTTTAACGAGAGAGCCATATAATATAGGGTTAAAAGAGGCGGAAAATATTACATTCAATTTACAAATAAACCAGTTGAACACGAGTATAATAGACACGCAATATGGCATTAAATTGCGAGAAAAAGCATGAAGATGAACTCGAATTTAAGTGAAAAAAAAAGCAATATGGCGATTGGAAACACGAATCCGGAAGTGACCATCGAAAACACAATTTACAAACATTATTTTCAAAACTATTGTGTTACAACATGCTATATTTCATGAGAGCCATTGCAACTTTTTGCACTTTTTTTTTTCATGAAAATATAGCCAAAATTTTTCGAAGAATTCAACTTAGATTTTTATACACGAATATAGGAACTATCATGGTGGCTATTTTAACAAAAATATAAATGTAACCGCATGATTTTTAAACAGCAATCCCACTTTTTCACAAATGCAACCACGATTAATTTTTTATTAGAAATATTTCTTCCACTCCATTAACCATAACCACAATTTCTTTATTAATGTAATTGTTTTTTCACTTATGTTTATACAGTGAAACCTGTGAATAGCGCACCACATTGAGACAGAACCATGGGGTGTGCTACTTGAAGGGATGTGCTATATGAAGGTTCAGCTAAAGTGATGACCATCATGAATCAGATATTATTATTCCTATTCAAACTTATCAACGTTCTTTCCTTAAATTAGCATTTTTGATATCATTTTTTGTTATTTTGGTTGAGTTTTTAACTACATGTAGGCCTACTTTATAACAAACCACAAGTTTTCGTTTCAGTAATTACAGTTTCGTATAACTAAAGTCAATTTTTTTTTCACTTTTGTATAACCACAGTTTTGCACAAATGTCCCTGTAGATGCTACCACAGATTTTTGGAAGCATGTAGGGGCTACCAACAATTAACCCATAACTGTAACCATCTTTCTAGCAGGAACCACAATTTTCCCTTGCATGCAGTCATAATAACCACACGTTTTTCACTTCAGTAACCACAATTCTGCACAACTGTAGGTTCTGCAACCACACATATCTTCAACAACCGCCTATAACTGTAATCCCACATTTTTAGACTAACCACACAGTCAGAAACCAAATTATTTCCACAATTTCATAACTGCCATTATACGATTTTGACAGTAAGCACAGTTTTGCCCAACTGTATAGGCTTCGTAGCCACACATTTTTCACTTATGTAACCACATTTTATTAACTGGAAACACTATTTTTTAAAACTGAAGCCACATTTCAACACTGTAACGATACTAAACACTTTTGCAACCACATTTTTTTATCCTGGAACTAGATTTTCACAATTATAACCACATTTAGACTAGTAACCACAATTTTGAATTTCACAAATGCAAACAATTCTTTCACTCTTATAACCACATTTTTTTCAAAACCGTACCCACACTTTTTCCAACCCTGTAACCACATTTTTCCACCTTTGTAACCACATTTTTCCACCCCTGTAACCACATTTTTCCACCCCTGTAACCACACTAAACACTTCTGCAACCACTTTAATTTATCTTGGAAAGAGATTTTTACAACTATAACCACATTAAGACTAGTAACCACAATTTTGAATTTCATAACTGCAAACAATTCTTTCACTCTTATAGCCACATTTTTACTCACTTATTACCACTTTTTTTACCCCAATAACCACATTTTTCCACCCCTTAACCACACTTTTTCCACCATTATAACCACACATTTTCCATAACTGTAACCACACATTTTCGACAACTGTAACCACACATTTTCCACAACTGTAACCACACTTACAGTATTTCACCCCTGTAACCACACTTATTTCACTCCTGTAACCACACTTTTTCCATCCCTGTAACCGCATTTTTTCTAACCCTTTAACCATACTTATTCCACCCCTATAACTATACTTATTCCACCCCTATAACTATACTTATTCCACCCCTATATTCACAATTTTCCACATCTGTAACCACTTTTTTCCCAACTGTAACCACACTTTTTCCACAACTGTAACCACATTTTTGCCACCCCTGTAACCACAACTGTAACAATATTTTCAAAATAATCATTTTCCCAGCCTTAAATAAATAAATTTTCCTAGTTTTTTCAAAATAATACCTTACTATTACAGCTCTACCCAATTTCCCTGGCAATTCCAGGATTCTATTTCTTTCAACATATCACCTTTTACATTAAACGATTAGCTAATTTTTTTTAAAAAAAAAACCTGACATTCAATCAGATTAAATTAATAATGTCAAGAAAATCCTCAGATTTAAGCTATTTTTTATCCATTCACGCTTGTTAAACCGAACCTGTTTTTTGCCCAGGGCGCCAAATCAATCCACTTTTGATAATTAATTAGGATTAATTTGTAGGCCCATTAAAAAAGCTAAATTTTTTTTAATGCTAGTCTTACCTTAACTGGGGAACATCTCGAGTTCAAATCCGGCATTATCCTCTTATCTAAACTACATTCGCTGTCTTCAAGGTCTCCGGAACTGAAAATTCAAACAAAAGAAATAAAGACTATTTATTATTTGATAAAACACATTTCAATTAAAAAGTTTGAGATTAGGTTTAGTGTTAGAGGTGTGTCATATTTTGCAGAGGGGAGACTAAATTATTCTGGCCTTAATAATGTTCAACTTATCCTTCGACCCAAACACCAATATGGTGCAATATCATTATATGGGATCCTGCTTTTATGTCGTTTAATGACACACTTAGATAAAAACCGATTTTTATGATTATATCAGTTTTATAGACTCTTGGTGGACAGGGCGCCATTTGGACAACAGATTTAGGCCAGACATAAGGGTGGCGAAATAACACTATTTTTAGGATTAGGCCTACCAAAAATAATCATACATGCAATGACCTTTAAATTATATACCCGAATTCAACAGTCAACATTTAACATATGGATTTTTTTCATTGCTAGAGTTAATGGAAATTTTATAACTTGAAAAAAATATTTTTGCTGAATTTTCAAATTTCCACCTTTATTTTGAAATGATTAGATATTTTATTTTTTAAACAAATTGTAGTTTTTGACTTATTTTAAAACGAACGAAATATACTTTATTAAATAAACTAAAACAGAAAATTTTAGACTGATTTTAAAACAAATTTCATTTAAAAAAAACTAAATTTGACTTATTTTTGAACATATTTGTTTACTGGTATACAATTCACTTTTATCTGTTTTTAGCCTAAAACATAATTTGTTGAAGTCACTTATTTAATCAACAATATGATCGCAATTGCCTACCTCATAAGTGTGAGCAACATATTTCTGGCAACAGCAGCTTTATCCAAACTTTGACAATAAAGCAACCATCTAAAAAGTCCACTAGTGGGTTGTAAGTGGGGCATTAGTTGTTGGTCCATAACAGTGACCACAAGATGCCCTTAATTGAATTTTGGGAAAAACGTCACTTCAGGTTCGATGTGATTAGTATCCAGTGTGTGTCATCGAAAATTGCTTCCGGTTAGTCCACAACTAGATTCTGATGGTTGACAACCAAATACTGGTGGTGACAAATTAATGTACACCAAATACCATCAGTATTGTCAACATTGTTTAAACAAATTTGGTTCTGGTAATCAACACTAAAACCAAATTCATCACAATTTGGTTTCGATTAATGACAATCGAATATTGATGGTTGAAACTTCATGAAACACCATGCACTAAAGTCAACACCAGGATGCAAGAATCCATAGCTTAAACATCAAACATCCATGTTTAAGAACACCAGTTATGTTTAGTAGCTTCTGGTAGCAGACAACATAAATGTTGAACACCGAAATATGAAATAGCCTACACCAAAGTCAACAGATACTTCTGGTAGCTCAAACATCCATTGTTCAAACATTAAACATCCAGTTTAAAATAACACCTTTGATGATAAATTGATTTTGGTAACGTACACCATAGAAGTGAACTTCTTGTAGCAGACAACACAAACATGGATTTGTGGTATCGGACACCACAAATGTTTTACATTAACTTCTGGTAGCTCAAACATCAAACATCCAGTTTAAAGAACACCAGTGATGATTAATAGCTTGTGGTAACCAAATTGATCTTCTTGTAGCAGACAATTCAGAAATGAACTTCATGTAGCAGACAACTCAGAAATGAACTTCATGTAGCAGACAATTCAGAATGAACTTCTTGTAGCAGACACCACAGATTTGAACTTCAAAGACAACATATGAACTTCTTGTAGCAGACAACCCAAAAATGAACTTCTTGTAGCAGACAATTTAGAAATTAACTTCTTGTAGCAGGCAACTCAGAAATAAACTTCTTGTTGCAGACAATTGAGAAATGAACATCTTTGTAGCTGACAATTCAGAAATGAACTTCTTGTAGCAGACAATTTAGAAATTAATTTCTTGTAGCAGACACCACAGATTTGAACTTCCGGTAGCAGACACCCCAAACATTTTGCATCAACCAAAGTCAGCACAGTCAACACATTGATACTTCTGGTAGCTCAAACATCAAACATCCAGAATAAACAACACAAATGATGATGATCACTTCTTGTAGCAGACAACACAGACATGAACTTCTTGTAGAAGTCACCACAAATGCATTGCATCAACCAAAGTCAACATATGAACTTCTTGCAGCAGTCACCACAAACATGAGTTTCTTGTAGCAGATACCACAAAAGTATCACATCAACCAAAATCAACACAGTCAACACTTTGATACTTCTGGTAGCTCAAACATCAAACATCCAGGTTAAAGATCACCAAGGATGATTACTTCTGGTAGCAGACAGCTCAAAATTGTGCACCAAAGTCACCAAGCACTTTGTTTCAGGTAGTCCAAAGATCCAGACAGCAGTGCATCCAGATTAACACAAGAAAACTTCCAAGTTAAAGAACACCAACCAGTGTTGATTAATAGTTTCTGGTAGCAGACATTCAACTTCTGGTAACTCAAAATTTGTTACCCAGCAGCATCAGTGGCACCACTAGGTGTTTATGGAGCAAACAGCATTGAAAGAGTGAAGGGAAATGAGCAAGGAACAACTAAAAGCAGGAGGAGGAGGAGGAGGATCTGGGGGTCAAACGGGGTCAAGGTGTAATTGGATGGTACGAAAGATGGCAACAGATTCAGGGCACAGAAGGACGACCATCCGAATCAAAAATAAAATGCTGCTAAAAACAGTACTGTTCGTGCAATGGGACGGAATTTAATGAGGTTCCGAGGTGCCACCCCCACACAATGAGTAGATATAAAAAGGATGAAGACGTGTCTTACTACAACAGAAATATGTTGGCTGAAGAAAAAAAAAAGTAAGACAAGCAGGGTGAGAAATTAAGATAAACCTCCAGGTAAGGAAAATAAAAAAAAATTAGAAAAAATCAGGCCAAACAGAAACAAGTATAACACGGATCGGAACCAATCGTGTTATTAAAGTAAAGGTGCGAAATTTCTTAGTCTTATTACCACTCAACTTGTACCTCCAGATCATATAAAAAATATTGCCAGAAACATGGGGAAAAAATTACAGGCTTTGCAAACATTTCCTAGCTCAATATGTTACAAAATGTTGGATTTAATTTAGGGAATAAAATCTGGTTTCTGAGTGAAAAAGTTAGAAAAAAATGTCAATTGTTGCAAGTTTTCGCAAGTAAATTAAACTGTCAGTAACGTTTTAATTAGATTTAATTTCGATACACTCGTTTATTTACACTAGATGTTTTCACATGGAATTTATTTTAACTAGCCTAATATTTTTCTAGGTTTAAAATTCAAGTTTCCTGACCATCTTGGAAGACTTAAAAATCAAAAACAAGTCAATAATTTTTAAATGTGACAATATGAATGCCAAATTCTTGTTTCAAATAAGACTATTTAATTTACATTAAAATGTAAAAGCATACTTAAATTTAGAATCAAATTTGTCAATAATATTTATAGATTTAAGGTATCCCAACCACTTTTAGGGATAAAAATATAGGAATTATAGGACATTTTCTTCGAAAATATAGGAATTATATAGTGCAGGATGGCAAACACTTTTTCATATTCAATATTAAATGAATTTGTATGACTTTTTTAGATTAAATTTTAGGACTATAGGAGTTTTATAGATAGCAAGAATTTTCTTGGACTGCATGTGCATGTATAACTAAGTTTTGAAACATCATTTTTACAACAATTATTCGATTATTTAGAGGGTATTTAGGATTTTTTATGAATATTTAGGACTATATCAGGACTTGCTTGTCACCCTGGTTATTTCAAACCTGTACAAAAGTTAATAAAAGTATAGGAAATATAGGACAATATATGACAACATTAAAAATATAGGAATTTATAGGAAATATATGACAACATTAAAAATATAGGAATTTATAGGAAATATATGACGTATAGTTATGAAATATTTATGACTATTTATAACTTTTTATGACAATTTAAGATTAATTTTTAGTTTTTGTTATAATTTAATCTTAAAATAGTCATAAAAAGTCAAAAAAACATCATTTTTACAACAATTATTCGATTATTTAGAGGGTATTTAGGACTTTTTTAGGAATATTTAGGACTATATTAGGACTTGTTTGTCACCCTGGTTATTACAAACCTGTACAAAAGTTAATGAAAATATAGGACAATATAGGACGACATTAAAAATATTTATAGGAACTATAGGACGGCTGGGATGCCTGACTTATTTATTAAAGCAATTAAAGAACCAAATTGCGCATCAAAATATTAATTATATTTGCTATATTTAGAAGGAATTTACAAAATTATTAGTTTATTCTTACAACAAAACAGCATATGATTCATAATTTATTTTTAGCAAAAACAATTTTAACAAAATCTATTTTCATTTGTTTAATTTAAAAACTTCCTTATCCACAAAAGAATAAAAAAGTTTAGCAAAAATCGGAAGTCAAAGACCTATAATTATTATTTTAAATTAAAATATCCCTAAGTCAGCCTAAGATTCAATTTTCTCAGCATGTAAATTACTAGGGATGAGTTGAAAACAATTTTAATAATAAGATAAGTAACCTTTAACCCTGTCTGTTTTAGGTGAGATTTTCAAAACTACATGTATAAACTATAAATGTAATTTTAATTTACTAAAGTTTGTGCTATTTATATTTTTTTTAAAAAATAGGAAATACAGGATCTGTAAATCTCTAAATTTTAAGTTTAAACAAGCTGACATTTAACCTTTGACCCTGTGTTATAAAGAAGCTTAAATAATGCAAAAATAAATCAGTATTCTCCCGGAAGAGGCCGCTTATTCAATTTGCATCCTTTTTTTGATATCTTCAAAAAATCAAATGGAAAAACACGTTTTTTTTTTCAAGGAAAATAATGTATAAAAAAGCATAAATTGAACAAAATTTAAATAGTGGACCCCCCATCGTGATTTCTGCAATAAACCGGACAACCTATTTAGTTTGCCGAAAGTAAATATATCTTTTTAGGAAATCTTTGATTTATAGTCTCAACTATTACTGTTGCTACTAAAAAGAGTAACAAAATTTACCAAAAAAATAAAAAAATAGGACAAACAAGTAAAAAAAAATTCAAGGATGGTTCAACTAAAAAAAATTTAGTTTAATCCCTCCACAAAAATACAAGAAATATAATCGTGATGTACAACAAAACCCCGCTATACGGCCTAGATTTAAGGAAATATTGGAAAAATACACGTACATGTATACCCAAACACGGTCGCAGGCTCTCGATATAGCGAACAGAGCTATTGGTCCCGACCAAAATAGCTATACATCTCATGTAATAGCCTCTCATGGTGGCGAACGTTCTCCATTACGAACCGCTTTATATAACGAACAGAGCAGCTATAGACCCGATTAAAATGCCTATAAGCTTACATATCATGTAGGCCTATTAGCATCTCATATTAACGAACGTTCTGTATAACGAACCGAGTGGATAATAATCCTAACCAATATGCTTATACCTCTCGTCTAATATGGCCTCTCAGTATAACGAACAGAGTGCCTTATCCCGACCAAAATGCCTAAATGTCTCGTGCATCAGCCTCTGAGTATAACGAACTACTTGATATAACGAACAGAGAAGCTAGACTCGACCAAAATACTTATATATAGGTGTATACATCTCGTGTAGACTTATTAAATAGGCTCTCATATTAACGAACGTTCTGCATAACGAACCGAGTGGATAAATATCCTAACCAACATGCATATACATGTACCTCTCGTCTAATATGGCCTCTCGGTATAATAAAACGCTCGATATAACGTACAGAGTGCCTAGTGCAGATCAAAATGGCTATGCATCCCATGTATTACAGCTTCTCAGTGCAAGGAATATTCTGTATAACGAACAGAATGGCTGGTCCCGACCAAAATGCCTAAACATCTCATTTATCAGCCTCTAAGTATAACGAACCGCTCGATATAACGAACAGAGTGGTTGGTAAAACAATTCTAACGCTTATTTAAGGGGTACTCAAAATACTGCAAAAGTAGCTTCAGTGCATACACTCTCCAGGCATTTGGAAAAAGTTGTACTCCCGGTGTTTAATAGAAGACAAAAGTACAGCTAGGGGCGAAAACATGGCATTTCAGGAGCTAAAAACTGCAAAGTGTTATAAAAAGCCACGAAAGCAGGTAAACTGACCTCTTCATATAACGAACAAATGTCCCATCCCCTTGGAGATCGTTATATCGAGATCCGACTGGGTTGTTAAAACCATTATAGCGAAAAGCCATATAAAGACACAAAAAGAGGGGGGGGGAGGAGGGTAATAGTGAATCTTCAAGAAATTAATATGCAAAGAGCGCATCTTTAGCCACTGGCCTATTTCCTGAATTTCAAACAGTCCAAGGTTTTTAAACAAAATGAATATAAAAAAAAAACAAATACGAAGAGGGGAAAATGAAGAAGATGATGCTGAAGGTGGATAAAAATCACGAAATCTCAAAACCCAAAAAGCAAAAAAAAAAAAAAAAAAAAAGGTGAAAAACTCATTAAAAGTGGGAACAATGCAGATATTAAGGCAATGTTATATTGGCATCGATATTGATAAAAAAACGCAGTCTATAATTACGAGCATATCAGGTAGACATTTGCATAATTAAGCCTCCATTAATGGCCACAGAGGGCGTTTCGCAACCCACCGAATCCTGGTCTGGCAAATGGGCCAACACCTTGACCAGACAGGTCAACACGATTTGGCAACCATTATCGTTAATGTTAACAACTACTGATTCATGATAAAAAAAAAATTAATAAAATAGGTACAGGTATACATTCCTATGTCATTAAAGTTACAATGTGAGGCAACAAAAACAAGGGAATTTCAAATTCAAAGTGGATATTATGGGATAGGTATTGCTAAACGAGACTATGACGTCAGTAGGAAAATAACGTCATATCAGCCACCAGTCAATGATGACGTATTAACCATCAATCAAATACGTCATATTAACCATCAATCAAATACGTCATATTAACCATCAGTCAATGACGTCATATTAACCATCAGTTAATGATGACATTTTAATAAGCACCATCTATTTATATCACTTTTTTAAAAGTAATCCTGGTGGAAAAACTATTTAGGATCATGTATTCCATATTATGTGGCAATGTGATTACAATATTTTCGCTATAACGAACACCAAGTATTAAGAGGCTCGTTATATAGAGCGTTCGCTATACCGAGTTGTCTGTTTTCATACATTTACATGTTACTAGGATACATTCTCAAATTCCTAGTAAAATACCCCCACCCATGTTTCAAATGGAACTCTGTTCGTTATAACGAGAGTCAACTGTATTGTATATGGACATACATTTACATGTACATGTTACAGGGATGCATGCTCATACATGTAATTGGACAAACATGGTAATGCATTCTCATATCCTATAATAATAGCCCCACCCATGTTTCAAATGGAACTCTGTTCGTTATAACGAGAGTCAACTGTATTGTATATGGACATACATTTACATGTACATGTTACACCCATGTTTCGAAAGGCAAAAATTTGTTAAAAATGGTGGGGCCCTTACACGAGTAAATACGCTATAATGCATGCTATTCTCCATTTCTATGAAGATATTTATATATATTAACGAATATAATAAAATTGAACAATAATTATGGAATAAAATATATATATATATATATCATAACATTTGTAAAAAAATATAAAATTACAAAAACTTGGATAGACGATTTTAGATGTGATTCGTCGAGTATAAATTTTAATCCCAGTCCTATTTCATCCATGCATTTTGGCCATCATATCCACTCACCACATCCATGTACATGTATTGTGATGTGGATTAAGTCATGCGAAAATGCGGTTATTTCAATCAGTTGGCGAAAACACGCCCCCATGTGGTGATATTTTAAGAGATTAGAAAAAGTTTGGTTTAATGCAAATATGCAAATTTTGGATTTTTAAAAGAGGACGACCACAGAAGCTCGTTTTTAGGGATTTTGGTTTAACGATCAGCTTGAAAAGTGGTCGAAATGAGTCCACACAAATTCACCACAAAAATCTTATAAAACAGGATTAAGAAACTTAAGAAAAGTAAGAAATTTGCACTTTCTTCAAATAAATTATAGGCTGGGAAAGAGAACGTTAAGCTTCACAGGTGACGACTTTTTAACTTTTTCAAATAAACTTTGCATAAGTTTTTGCTATTATTCATATCCCATGCACGTGAATTAAATTTTCAAATGCATATCACCTTTCTTGTTTTTAAAACAATAACTGGCAATTTGTAAATAGATTTAATATATTCGGCTCTCGCTATAACGAACACTCGAACAGAGTGGTTGCATGGTCCCCAACAAAATGCATATACCTCTCATGTAGCCTATTAGGTTCTCAGTAAAACTTACGTTCTGTATAACGAACAGAGTGGCTGGTCTAGACCTATGCCTCTCATGTATTAGGTTCTCAGTAGCCTAAATCTAGCGTTCTGTATAACAAACAGCTCGATATTACAGAGTGGCTGGTTCGGACCAAAATGCCTATACCTTTCATATAATGTATTAGGTTCTCAGTATAAGCTCGATATAACGAACAAAGTCAAGACCAAAATGCCTATACTTCTCATGTATTAGGTTCCCAGCAAAACTAGCGTTCTGTATAACGAACCTTTCGATAAAACGAACATAGTGGGTGGTACATATACCAAAATTTCCATATTAGGTTCTCAGTGAAATAAGCGTTCTGTATAACGAACTGCTCGATATAACGAACAAAGTGCCTGGTCTAGACCAAAATGCCTATACTTCTCATGTATTAGGTTCTCAGTAAATCTTGCGTTCTGTATAACGAACCGCTCGATATAACGAACAGTGTCTGGTCCAGACCAATATGCCTACACCTTTCATGTAGGCCTAGACCACTAGGGTCTTAGTAAAACCTGCGTTCTGAATAACGAACCGCTCGATATAACGAACAGAGTTGCTGGTCTAGACTCTAGACCAAAATGTCTATGCCTCGATCTTATCTATTAGGTTCTCAGTAAAACTAGCCTCTCGATATAACGAACAGAGTGCCTGGTCTAGACCAAAATGCCTATTCCTTTCATGTACTCATGCAGTCCTACGAATGTAAATTATAACTAATTGCTCGATATAACGAATAGTGGTTGATCTAGACCAAAATGCCAAGACAACTCATGTATTAGGTTCTCAGTAAAATAAGCGTTTTGTATAACAAACAGCTCGATATAACGAACAGTGTGGTGGGTCCAGACCAAAATATCTAAACCTTTCATTTAGCCTATTAGGTTATGCTGGTTATCAGTAAAACTGGCGTTCTGTATAACGAACAGCTCGATATAACGAACAGTAGCTGGTCCAAACGATTAGCCTCTCTGTATAACGTTCTGTATTAAACGGTCCCATCACTATCCCACAACACTAAACGACTCTGTTTATAACGAATCTGACCCCCTAAGTTAGGGGGTCAGATACAAAAAAGAACCTTTTTTTTAAAGTTTAAATCTTAAAACATTCAAAGGCCTATTTTAGGGGTACTTAAAATACTGCAAAAGCAGCTTTAGTGCATGCGTTCACTATCTCCAGCATTTGGAAAAATTGTCCATCCGGTGTTTAATAGAAGACAGTAGTAGTGTTCAGGCAAAAATATGACATTTCAGGAACTAAAAACTGCAAGGTGTCATAATAAGCCTCTCGATACAACGAACGTTTCATCCCCTCGGCGTTCGTTATATCGAGAGCCGACTGAATATTTAGATTGATCCACTTTAGCATCAATTCGCTATGAATAATTACATTAATTTTCTGTGCATATCAATGATAAAGACCAATTTCTTTTAATTTCCTTTATCTGAAATTTGTCCTAAAATAGTACACGCAAACTTGCCATTTTTTTTCAAAAATGGCGTATCTAATTAGCATATTCGTGCAACAATAAATTACAGGGAGGATACTTTAATAAATATTATTATCATCGTGGATAAAAGCATTTTTTTCTATTTTTTTAGGGGTGGGGAGGGGTGAAATTAAATAAATACCATTCTAATGTTCCTGAAGTACAATACCAGTAAATGTAATTTTTCATAGGTAACGGGTTTGAAAAATTGTGCATCGGTCAGTCAACTGTGGTCATTGGTTTAAATGCTCTTTTATCCCCTCAACCGTTTTAGGTTAAAAAAAAGCTTAGATTAAAGGGGTTAAAGGTCAGTTTTTTTGTTCGGCTAAAAGCAAAGAAAAGATAAGATCCAAATCAAAATTGATTAGATTTTCGGTCGGCCCTATTTATACGATATTCATCAAAAACACACAGGTTTTCCTATCGTCATATCGAAACAGTCAAATCGTGTTTATAAGGGTCACATTTAATCTACAAATACTATTGAAGACTAAACACTCATTTCCGTCATGATAAGTAAATTCATAAATTCATCAAAATATCCTAGCTAAAAATGACGTCATTTTTATGTCGTCTTGCTTTAATATGATCAAAAGTGACGGCATTTTGTATATAAAAAACTAAGTAATTTGTTCATTTTTTTGCTAGAAAATCATCTTAGTAAAAAAATGACGTCATTTTTATGTCTATGTCTTGCTAAAATATGATACCAGTTAATAATGACGTCATTTTTCTGTCAATAGCTTTCTAAAAAAATTAGTTTAGTCATTATGTCATTTTTAATAAAAAAGTAAGATCAATTGAGTCAAAAATACGTGATTTGTAAGAAAATGTGACGTCATTTTAAGGTAATTCCGTTGCTAGAATGTCATATACCATACAAAAATGACATTTTACGGAAATTTAGTTGCTAGAATGTCATATGCCATAAAAAATGACGTCAATTTAAGGTAATTCTGTTGCTAGAATGTCATATCTCATACAAAAATGACGTCGTTTTTCGCTAAAATATCATTCTGATTTAAAATAGCATCATTTGTATATCAAAAATTATATACTTTTAACATTCTTTCCTAGAATACCATCTAAGCCAAAAATGACGTCATATTTATGTCAATATCTTTCTATAAAATAATCGCAGTAAAAATTGACGTAATTTGCCATAATTATATGTCACTCTTAATACAAAATAAGATCATTCGTACATGTAAAAAATGACGTCATTTTTTTTTTAAAGTCAATGATTTGCTAAAATGTCATTACAGTCTAATGTACATTATTTGTATGTAAAAAATGACATCACTCTTGCTAGAATGTCATTCGAATAAAATCAATGACGTCATTTTATATCACTATTTTCGGATATATTTTCTGCATTAATTTCGTGACTGGATTTTTTGTTTATATAAAATTCATCATAAATAACATCCTACGAACATTACAAAAGCAGTAAATCGCTACATTTCTAGTTATTGTGGGAATTTTTTTTATATAAATCATTTACAAAAATATTTAAATTTAACAAAAGTTTCCAAAGGCCACCAAACAATTGATTTCAACTTTATTTGAGTTTGAAAAATGTTTCAATTATAGGCTAAATAACTTCTTTTTTATTTGTTTAAAGGGAGTTGGTGTGGAAGTAGGAAGAAAACAAGGTGGTGATGTACCGGTTTGGACCCTGTCACTGCTGGTCACTCACCCCTCTCTCTATAGTGTACAGTGTACAGTGTACACAAAGACGAAAAGTATAAAGGATGCCATTTTGACCGAAACTTCATCAAAAAACTCATCAACAAAAAAAAAGGATTCAAAACAAACTCTTCAAATTCCTAGGGAGGGGGGGGGGGTCTTCCACATGTTTCCTAGAATTACCCTTGCTTATTTTATATTTTAAATATAGCGGAATTCGCTTATAACGATGTTCATGGGACATAAGAAATCAGATCGTTATATCCGGACTTATGACAAATAAAACGCACGTGTAATATCAATAATAATGTACGTACATGTTTCCCTTTCTCATTGTTTATTTAAAATATAGTGGAATTCGCTTATAACGATGTTTAAGGGACCAAGGAAATCAGATCGTTATATCCGGATTTATGAAATGGAAAACGCACGTGTAATGACAATAATAATGTACGTACATGTTTCCCTTGCTCATTTTATATTTAAAATGTTTAAAATATAGTGGAATTCGCTTATAACGATCTTCAAGGGACCTAGGAAATCAGGTCGTTATATCCGGATTTATGAAATCCGGATATAAAACGCATGTCTAATGACAATAATAATGTACGTGCATGTTTCCCTCGCTCATTTTATATTTAAAATATAGTGGAATTCGCTTATAACGATCTTCAAGGGACCTAGGAAATCAGATCGTTATATCCGGATTTATGAAATGGAAAACGCACGTGCAATAACAATAATAATGCACGTACATGTTTACCCTTGCTCACTTTATATTTAAAATAGTGAAATTCGCTTATAGCGATCGTCAAGGGACCTAGGAAATCAGATCGTTATATCCGGATTTATGAAAAATAAAACGATCGCAATAAATAAACGCATTACAAGTATACGCACTTAAAAATCCCATTTGAAAATGTCCCTTAAGAACATGGGAAATCCCCTTTAAATTCCCCCTTTAAAAACGCACAACCCCCTTTAAATTCCCCATTAAAGGGAGGAGGAAATGCCACAAAATCGTTATAGGCGAATATAAAGGACCATTTTTCGTTTAAAAATATCACTATTTCCTGATTATCGTTATATCCGACATCTATGTATCCTGATAAAATTGCTATACGTAAACGATATTAGACCAAACAAACACATTGCTCTGAATCGCTATATCGGGGATCGTTATAAGCGAATTCCACCGTCTTGAAAAATGTTTTAATTCCCTGACTTTCCAGCCTTTTTCAAGTGTTGAGAACCCTGTGGAGTGAGCACAATAACGATAATAATTGCACAAAGCCTATTGTGAATGCATTTTTCATAAGTTTTTCAATGTAAAAAATGGGATTGAATGGGAGGAAAGGTTAAGGGGGGTGGGGGTGGGGGTGGGAGGTTTGCCTAATTTTTTCTGGTTCCTCCTCCCAACCAATGATTCAGCAATGGTAAGATACGCTATTTAATATCAAAGATGATATATCAGAAAAAAAAGGGTCAATTTCCAACTATTTCAACCCCAGAGACCCCGTGTGACCCACAAATAAAATCCTCACAAAGCAAATAAATGAAAAATAAATTGAAAAAAAAATTGAAAAAAAATCACAATCCAGACTTTTATTAATTCCCATTTTTCATGAAAGGATATTGAACCCAAAAAATCTAATAAAAATCGAGAAGCTGACATTATTGGCTTGCTTCCGACTCATTTTATTAGATCTATAACACGGAAATAAATTTCGAAAAATAGCCTATATTCGGCAATATATCACGTATAAATTTCAATTTATAGTAGACCAAAATTTTAATATAAAAAAGGTAGACACTTGATTTTTGATTAGTGTAACATTCGGTGAAAATAGCATCAAAATAACAAAAAGCACAATAAAATTGTGATTTGATAGATACATGTGATACGAAATAAAATTATATTTTAATAGAGATATGTTTTGTGGTTTGATTGGTAAGAAATTGAATTATCAGTTTTAATATTAATAATATTCAATGAATAGCACATTTTTTGTGAAAATAATACAATTTTCAGACAGGTTTACAAATATTCGAAGTTTTTGACCAATGTTTACCAAGTTTGGTAATTGAGATAAATTTTGTAACTACTATTATCATAAATTAGATTTATAATAAAAAAATGATGTGTTAAGCTTAAATAGGCCTATTACATTTTTTTAAACAAAGCATAATTTCCTAGAAATTGGTAAAAAACTGACATTTTTAATTGTTTCTCACTATTTCACTTTATAATTATTTCTTAAAAATATGTCACTACATGTATATGAAATTGCAGATAAATTAAAAATTAAACAAAACATGTTACAATTGTTTATAAAAAATCGATCAATTTAAAATTAAAATCTTTGAAAAAACAGTTATAATATCAAAACATATTTAACATTTGTGTTATCAAATCATTATTTCTCTATAATTATAACAAATTAAACAAAACACGTAATATTGAAAAATTACATGCAAATCCATTAAATTTACTAAATTCAAAAATGTGTATAGAAACATTTACAAATTTTAATAATTTAAAATAAATTTTAACAAATGTAGACATTCATCCAAAAAAACATATTTTGATAAAAGTTACAATATCAAAACGAATTCAATATTTTTGTAACCATGCAAATCGTTATTTCTTTAAAATTGATAGCTATTCAACAAAACATTAAATCTTTAATAAAAACCTTCATAAAATTCCATTAAATTTACCCCCAAATCCATTAAATTTACCCAGAAATCCACAAAATTTACTCCCAAATCCAAAAAATTTACTCCCAAATCCACAAAATTTACTCCTAAATCCATAAAATTTAATCATCAATTACATATTTTACACAGCATTATAAATCCAATGCTAATTTGATATTTTCATAAATTAAAATCATAAAACCAGTGTATAATTCACCAGAAATGCATTTGTAAACCAAAAACACCAAAATATGAAAATATCAAAATTCTTAAATATTTTCAGAGAAGTCTTACAAAGACGTAAGATATTCTCATATAAACACGAACAACAATAGAAAAAAAAAATTGAAATTGTTCAAAATGTGCAATGGTCTTCCTGCCACTCAGAAACCCCTTTTTTACCCCTTTGGTTCTGCACCAATTATAATTGAACGCTTCATATTTACGCCTATTTCTACCTGGATATTATCTTAAATAGTTGCAAACCCTCATGACTAATAAGGGGGCAAAATTGAACAATCACAACAGGTATTTCCCCTCTCATATTCATACATATCCCACGCCGTCATTTTGGCACATATTTATAATAAAAAGAAGTAGTAGTTGTAGGAGGAGGTGGTGGTAGACCTAAAGAAAAGTGGGTGGGTGGAGGGGGTTAAGAAGATTTCCTTATGCCTATAGCCCTGCATGGTGCCCCCCATGCATCATCTTTTTCATTTTACAAATCCTTCCCATTTATTGAAATTTTTCACGCTTTTGCCTGGATTTGAAGTTTAATCTTACCTTTTTTTTAACCCTTCCCCCCTCCCCCCCCCCCCCCCCACATGGAAGTACTTCAACATTTTAGTGGTTTTCTCTACAAAATACATACCCAACCTCCCCCTCAAAATTTTACCTTTTTTGAAACGGTAGCCTGCCTAATGCTCGACACGATGTAATTAGGGGGTAAAATAATTAAGGGGGAATCCCCCTAGGGTGAGGGAGAAGCAGAACTAACCGTTTAATCAAATTGTTTTCCTTAAAGCCTTTGCATGATTATGCAACATAAGCATCACCCTTTTCTTATAACAACAATTAACATTTCAAATGGACATAGCGAAAAATTTTACATCAAAATTTTACATAAAAACTTGTTTTTTTTTGTGTGTATTTTTTTAGGGGTTTTGTGAGTTAACAGCATGATGATGACTACTTGAGGATCAACTGGTTTTTATTTTGACTTAAAATATCGTATTTTTACTAATCATCGCTTTCTCTTTAAAATTCTTTTAAAACTGGTTGAAATTTCAAAAAACTTGCTGAAAACTGGAAAACTTGTTGGAAATAAAACCAGTTAAAATTTTTATCAAAAACTTGCTAAAATGAATAAAAAATTGACTAAATCATTGAAAACGTGAAAAACGTTAATCCATTATCATGGTAGAATACAGAAAATACAATTTCAATACTAACCTCAATCTATTTCTATTTTCCCATCATAAATAGCAGTTTTTCATACATTTACATGGTACAGTTGTACATTGGTATTGCAGCACCCTAAGTAGCAGCGCCATCTATGATGCGATTTCGGAAACATGTTAAAGGTTTTGGAGAAATGGTGTCTCAAAGCATTTGTATCTATTCTTACCAATAATGCAAAAATAGATACAACTGATTTGAATATGGGGTATTGTATATGGGCATGTACTTTCTATATCCATGTATTTCATTTATTTCTAAACCGATGTGCTATTTGCTGGTTACACTAAAGTGATGACTATACCCACCCACGAATACTTGTGCATATAGTACTGTGCGTGTGCGTGCAGAACTGTACATGTAGAATTTGATGTGTGCATGCAAAACTGTTTACCTACATTTATGTGTAGAACTGTACGTTTACATGTAAAAACTGTACGCGTAGAACTGTACGCATGCGTGTAGGCGTAGAGCTGTACGCATGCGATTATGCGTAGAGCTGTGTGCGTATGCGTAGAGCTGTACGCATGCGGTTATGCGTAGAGCTGTACGCATGCGGTTATGCGTAGAGCTGAACGCATACGTGTATGCGTAGAGCTGTACGTTTACGTGTATGCGTAGAGCTGTACGTTTACATGTAAAACTGTACGCGTAGAACTGTACGCATGCGTGTAGGCGTAGAGCTGTACGCATATGTGTACGCGTAGAGCTGTACGCACACGTGTATACGCGTAGAGCTGTACGCACACGTTTATACGCATAGAGCTGTATGCACACGCATGTATGCATAGAGCTGAATGCATGCGTGTATGCGTAGAGCTGAATGCATGCATGTACGCGTAGAGCTGCATGCTTGTACGCGTAGAGCTGTACACATGCATGTACAAAGTATGTGTAGAGCTGTACGCATGCATGTACAAAGTATGTGTAGAGCTGTACGCAAACTATACTGAAAGTCATTGTTGCACTTTCTAATTAAAAAAAATCAAGTGATGCTCTAGCAGTCGACTACAGTGGTCGACAGTTATTGCTATTCGAAGGTAAAATCAAGATTTTCTCCAGGTAACATTTAGTGTATTTCATGTTTCATAGGGTTTACGCTATTTCAAGGTAATTTTGTAGTATTATATCGATCCGTGTTGACTGAGCTACCGCTACTTCGAGGGTCATCGCTATATAGAAGTTCACTATTTACAGGTTTCACTGTAATGTCATAAATGGGATATAAAAAACGCTTTGGACAGCATTTATTGTCGAGTCCTTTGCTTTCATTCGTACATGTGACAAAGTACTTGAAAAAACAAAACAAAAAAAAACTAATAACAATTTGTAATAATAAAAAAATGAAAAAATAGCTACATCATTTTTCATGTTTTTTGAATGGTACAAAACTAAGCATTGAAGTTGGGGTCAAATTGAAGATTTCCTAAAGGAGAAGAATGGGCATTATGTAAGAAGATCAAAATAATAACAATGCTAATAATAATAATCATAATAAAAAAGGTTAGTAAAAAAACTGCTCCCTACAATGGCCATCTCAATTGTTTTGTACTGTTCATTCAATGTGCAATGGTCAGAGTTTTTTGAAAAGTCATTTCTTAAGTTTGCATTAATGGACAACAATCGCCTCTTCCTCCAAAAAACACTCCTTTCCCATAACACCAGGCACCAGAGGGCAATTAGGTCGACCCACCTACCTCTAATTATACCCTGAGCAAAAAGAGGGGGTTTCGTGCCAAAGTGCCATCTAGTGGCTGACGAGATAACCTTTTTATCCATGGGGGATACTTCGAGCTAACTTAAGTACCTTGGTCAGCTGTGGATAATGGGTAAGTCTAGGCCAGCTGGTGGGTTCCTGTATACAGGTTTTCAAGTTCAAAAAGTAAGGACTTTTCAAGGGTACTGTAAAAAATATAAGGATCATTTGAGGAATGGTGTGGATGAAAAGCGTATAGTGTTATTTTGAAATCAGTGGACATATTTTCAGTGTCATACAACCAAAATTTGCAAAGCTATCCCGTCCCCTGATTGGTTGGATTCGATCAGGTGATCGAGAAGATCCAATCAGGGGACGGGTGTGCGGTACCAATTTCGGCTGTGTGAGGTTGAAAATGTGGCCTCAGGATAATTAATATGAGATCAGTGATTTCAACCAACACAAATCTTCTTTCCCTAAATATACACATTATAAAATGTTAACATTAAGTATAAGTCATCCACAATTCTAGTCAAGAACAATGAAAATTTAGCAAGAACTTGTAATAGATTAAAACCACATTTTTTAAAATAAAAATATCAAATGAACATGTACATGATCATCAGAATTTCAAAAATGTAGGACTTTTTAAGTACTTTGACTGATTTATAAAAAAGAAAATACTTTTCAAGGCCTTGAAATTCATCCAAGCAAAAGTGAGCACTTTAAGGACTTTTAAAGACCTGTACGAACACTGTACTGAGCATGCGCACACACATATATGAGCTAAAACTCAAATTAGAGACATATTAAAACATACAAATATGAAAAATTATAGATAAAATACCATATCACTTTCTGATGTCTTTATATGACATTTCCCATATTCATAAATATGAAAACCTGTATGGTCAATGTAGGCTACATGCAATATACTTTTTCAATACTGGAGGCTTTGAATTCCCCACCCCAAACCCTATTTATACCACAGTAGGCACAAAGATGATCACCTGTAAGTAACCACAACTTTTTTGTGATGATGTGGTTTAAAAATGAATATACAGTGTGTAGTAAATGTATATTTTGCAGAAAGAAAAAAATGCACAGTGTGTGGCTTAATTCAACCGAATTACACAAGGAACAACCTCAAAAGTAAAGTTCATTTGATAGTAAGTAGCAAATAATAATAATAATAATAATGATAATTACATTAGTTCATTCAAATAAAAATTGGCTACTTTTTGCATATGTAATTATTTGAATTGACCGTGAGAAAGCGACGATATACCTCACAGGAAGTTGTCACGATGTGACCTTTGACCTCTCATTCACCCACCCAAAAAAACAGGGTGGATACATGCTGACACACCTCACAAATGACTCATTTGTGAGTCCTACCTAGGGTGTGGTCACTTGGTGCAGGGGTGGCATGCCACCAGGGGGACAACAGGATGAACATCCGGTCCAAACAAAAAAAAACTAAATTTATAAACAAAAGATAAAAAAATCTCTACTGAAAATGGGAGAAACAATGCAATTAATAAACGTGTAGAGCAACCGTGTTTGCATTCTATGATTTATGCATGAGTTCATTTGCATAATTAATGATGCTTTTGAAAATGTCAGAAGGGAGACCCTCAAGAACACCCTCGTCTCATTACACTATGTTAATTAGTCATTAATGCGGTAGCAATTGTGGTTGGAAATCTGCGTGTGCAAATCTCGACCATTTTAACAAAATAATCGACCGAAATCTGGCTAAAAACATTTAAAATGGCTGCCAATAAAACAAGTAGCCTCTAATGGTCTCCAAAAAGTAGTTTGCAGCACCTTGGGGTTTTACGCGGCAAAATTTAGGGTTTTGCAAAAAGATTACATACACTGTATTAAATCGACTGTATTTGGAAGCGTAACAACTTACAGCACCACTCGTGGATGTTTTAGGAAGCTTAGATTGGTTGATCAATTCAACAGCGCCACCTACTTCAATTACATCCACGATGGGAATTGTCAAACAAATACGTAGGTCTGAGTTCCCTTTCCACCTCCTAAGTCGCCAATAGGGCGTCTTAAGCCTGAGATCCACCTCACAAATGTTTGCAACAAAAACAAGAAACATGAAAAATGTTAAGCCGAGTTCACACCACGCGAAAATGGAAAACAAAACCTATTTTGCAAGACGCATCTCAAGCCGGGTTCACTTTACGTGAAAATAGAAAATAGAAAGAAAAAATCGCGTTCAAACCTACATTGTAGCGATCCGGCAAGAGTCGGTCTAGATCAAAGGGAATTTAGGAAACATTGTCTTCACATGGTTTTGCGATGACGAAACTTAAACCACGTGGAATGGCTGATGGTTTCTAAATTCTCTTTGATCTAGACGACTCTTGCCAGATCGCCAAGGTAGGTTTGAACGCGATATTTTGTGTTTCCTTGTGTTTTTCATATAATATTTTCTATTTTCGCGTGGTGTGAACCCGGCTTGAGATGAGTCTTGTGAAACAGTTTTTGTTTTCCATTTTTGCGTGGTGTGAACGCACCTTTAGAAAAAAAAGAGTATAGGCCCACACCATGTTTTTTTTTCTAAAAACATGTAACACCACCACTTGTGGATATTTTAAAAAGCTGAGATTGGTTGATCATTCAGCAGCGCCACCTACTTCAATTACATCCATGATGGGAATTGCCAAACAAATACGTTGGTTTGAGTTCCCTTTCCACCTCCTAAGTCGCTAATCGGGTATCTTAAGCCCGAGATCCAATGTTTTGCAACAAAAACAAGAAACATCAAAAATGTTGCAAACAAAAGCGCCACTCGTGGATGTTTTAGGAAGCTGAAATTGGTTGATCATTCAACAGCGCCAACTACTTTAATTACATCCACGATGGGAAATGTTTTTACGAGTCGTCGGTAGGAAACCGTTATTTATATATAAGGGTTGCAACCCTTATTATGTTTCTTGTTTTTGTTGCAAACATTTGTGCAGTGAAAAACAGGTTTGATGCTTAAACAAGTCCAACACAAGCTCATTTCAATTAGAAGTAATATTTAATGAAAAATGGGGATTTAGTCATGTCATTCGCGTATTAATCTGCTACGTTACATCACATGAGCTCACGTGATTGCACGCACGCTCACATCGAAAAAAAAAGGTAAAATGAGTAATTTAAAAAATAAATACATGTAGTGCATTTTACCTTTTTTTCATGGTCGATGCATGTACGGACTCAAACTGTTATCACGTGATGCGCCTCAAATCACAAATCTAACCTCACGTGGGGTCACGTCTGCATATTTGTCGGCATCATGCCCTCACGTCCATAAAATTTTTTTTTCAGTTTTTTGGATTCTGTTGTAAAAATCCCTCGTGCCGTTATGTATGCGACAGTAGTTTGTTTATTGCACGCTATCACAGTTAAAAAAGTGAGATCATGCCATCACGTGACGTGAGGACAGTATGTAGCCAGCTTTAGAATCGCTCGGATATTGGTATCAAAATAACCTGCGACAAATGTGATCCCATTAAGCAAATTTCACTTCAGGAACTACTCTGGAACTTATTTTTTTCCTATTTAGGGGAAATCCCTCATCACTAAGTATTTGTCCTTATTAAGTTTGAACTACCAGGCAATTAATGTTATATTAAATTCATGTTTATCTTGAAGGGGTTGACATACTCTTTCATACAGATGGAATCGCACTGCTTAACATAACATAAGAATCGTTTAGGGATTTACTAGAATTGGTTGATGCTCATTGACCTCACATTTTTGATACTCCCAAAAGCTGTCAAAATTTGGACAACATAACCGGATACATAAGATTTAATGCGAAGGCAATCTACTTTGTTAATTCGGATGGAATTAGTCTACTCAAAAAAATGCTGAAAATTTCAACCTCGAAAAACTTTCTTTTTGAGAAAAGGGTGGAATAACGACTGACATTATGACAGATCTGCCCACGTCCCAGTTATGAAGGTTCTGTAGAACACCGACATAAGACCCCTTTACTAGGAAACACCTTAAGATACACAGTTATATATTAAGATGACACTTTCTTAGTCATTCTAACCTCTATAGACAAGTAGGAAATTTTAACTTTTTAGCAACATCCATTTGGGAATTTCCCTGACTTTTTCAAATTAGATAACTAATTTTCCCAGCCTTTTTAAACCTTTTCCCCTCAGGTTCTCAATACAAATAACGTTTTGGTGCATTTGTTTGGTACTTTTTGGTGTATTTGTTTGGTACTTTTTGGTGCATTTGTTTGGTACTTTGGTGCATTTGTTTGGTACTTTGGTGCATTTGTTTAATTACTTTTTGGTGCATTTGTTGGGTACTTTTTGGTGCATTTGTTTATTACTTTTTTGGTACTTTTTGGTGCATTTGTTTATTACTTTGGTGCATTTGTTTGGTACTTTGGTGCGTTTGTTTGGTACTTTGGTGCATTTGTTTGGTACTTTTTGGTGCATTTGTTTGGTACTTTTTGGTGCATTTGTTTAGTACTTTTTTGGTGCTTTTTAGTGCATTTGTTTATTACTTTTTGGTGCATTTGTTTATTACTTCGGTGCATTTGTTTGGTACTTTGGTGCGTTTGTTTGGTACTTTTTGGTGCATTTGTTTAGTACTTTTTGGTGCATTTGTTTGGTACTTTGGTGCATTTGTTTGGTACTTTGGTGCATTTGTTTGGTGCTTTCGTGCATTTGTTTGGTACTTTTTGGTGCATTTGTTGGGTACTTTTTGGTGCTTTTTATTGCATTTGTTTGGTACTTTTTGGTGCATTTGTTTATTACTTTTTTGTGCTTTTTAGTGCATTTGTTTGGTGCTTTTTAGTGCATTTGTTTGGTACTTTTTGGTGCATTTGTTTGGTACTTTGGTGCATTTGTTTGGTACTTTGGGGCATTTGTTTGGTACTATTTGGTGATAAAACACATCTAGATTATTTTTCCAGACTTTTTTCAAAATAAATTTGTTCCTGGCTTTTCCAGGTATTCTAGACCTAATGTCCTAAAACAGCATAGTTACATAAACAGTTCGATTTGGTGTGGTCAAGGTTTTTGTCTTTTAATGGTAAGAAAAGCTGAAATTAGCTCAATTATGATAATCTTTTATTTTTCTAAAAGCAAGGTGAAAGAATAGGAAAAGGACCACGCCCATTCCTAATTAACAGGGGGCGTGATCACGTGGGATTTTGCACTTCCGGTCATTTCGGAAATGCTTGTCTCACCTTGGTCAATGCCCTTCAAATGTTTTTTTCCAAACCCATTAAGGCCCCTGGGTCACTACAATTAAACTGTCTGCATTTTTAAACCTCGTAAAAATAATCGTAAATTTTTAAAAAATATTATAAACTAATTAAATTCAACCTCGATAATGATTCACACGTGCAAAAGAACAATGCCAAAAAACGGAAATGGAGAAACTTTTTCCCAAACAATTTGGCATTGAAAAATTCATTTTCCCAGGACTTTTCAAGCAGAAATCCTCATAGAGGGCGCTCAAGGTCGGTCAGTAATTTTAAATTTTTAACATGAATTTTTTTCATGTATAAAATGTATTTTTCAATAATTAAAATTAGACAACATTAAACCCAATTTTATTAAATTATTATTTTGGTTGGACTTTAGTTAAGTGTCACATTATTTTCATAATTTTTAAGTATTTTTATAAGAAATTATATTTGAAATTAAGTAGTTTTTTATTCTATCAGACATTGTCAAATTCTCATATAAAAGCAACCTTTTTTTTACAAAAAGCTCATTTTGTGGAAGCTCAAATAGAATTATTGAATAAAATGTGAAGTTGCAAATATAGATTTTCGATAAGATCAATGTTATCACTTCAATTTCAAATCACGTTTACAGAAAAAAAAACAGAAAACGTGTAGCCCAATTTAATTATCTAAAACAATTCAATCTTTAAAGAAAAAAACAAAACAAAAGTTGTTAACAAGAGTCAATATTTCACGAATGAAACTTTTCAGTAGGTGTTCAAACGTGCAAACATTGTTTTTGTTATAATGACAAATGGGTCATTAACCTAATTGTAGGCCTATTTTACAAATAGTTCAGCCATTTATCAAACTCATCAAATTAAAAAAATATATATATATTTTGTTTAATCTACTCTGCCATTCTTGATTTCTTGTATCACGTGTTAAATTTATAGTACATGTATAACCAAAACCTTATTTTTAATAAAAAATCATTTTATGAAATTCATAAAAAAGCTTTCCCCTCTTAATGTCATAACTGTTATAAGTTGTATTTGAGTAATAATTTCCATTTTATTTTTTCTCGTAAATCCGTCGTATTTTTTGTTTTTATTGTCGCATTTCAATGCAAAATGTGTATAAATGGTTGTCCTTGGTGGGAGCACTTAAAAAAAAGGATCCCCCCTAGAGTGCCTAACCTAAAGACGAGTGAACAAAAGATTAGGCAAGACAACGAACCCTAGACAAAGTGCTTTTCAAACGCTCGTAAATAAATCTTTGTTTCAAATAAAAAATACAAAAAAATATCAAATATTTTTTTTAAAAAACAAACTTTTCTGGACTCCACCCTTTCGCTTTTTATTAATGACATTAAACGAATTTAACGGTTAGGATTGAAAATCCGAAAACCCAGTTGTTATACATTAACATATTATAGATTTTAACAATTTTTATTAAAAAGTAGTCTAGTGAAAAGTTGAAAAGTTGATAACAATTTTTAAAAACCCAGTTGGTCAAAATTGCTATTAATTTGGACTATTGAAATGTTAAAAGAAATTTTAAAAAATTATATGTCTGTTCAAAAGTTGATATAAACATTTGACAGCATTTGACAAAATAGTTGTCTTTATAAAAGTTGTTAGCATATTTGATATATAGCTCATCTATACAAAAATTGAGAATTTTTTGATATACAACTAATCTATACAAAAGTTGAGCAATTTTTGATATACAACTCATATATACAAAAGTTGTTAGTAATTTTTCATATAAAATTCACGTATACAAAAGTTTTTAGCAATTTTTGATATACAACTCATCTATACAAAAGTTGAGAGCAATTTTTGATATTCAACTCATCTATATAAAAGTTGATAGCAATTTTTGATATACAACTCATCTATACAAAAGTTGAGAGCAATTTTTGACTAACCATTTATATTTTAAAATATTTAATTATGTCCATTCAACTCCAAAAGCTTGTTTTAATTTTTGATGAATGTTTCACAAATATTAATTTGTTATTAATTTAAATTTCTCTTTCTAAATTTTGTGCTTAAAAAGAGGGCAGTGTCCATTCGATGTTGACCACACCCTCAGTCTGGTTGACCCCTGGCCAGAGTGTCACCTTGAAAATGTCTTCTCCTCCCCAGGTGGGGCAGGTGCTGCATCCGGATATGCCAGACATTTTTTTTGCAATTACAAGTGCTTTTTTTTTCATGGTCACTCTTTTGTGGTCAACATTAATTGTTGCTTTTGGGAGTATGCTTTCAGATTTTCTCTATCTGTCTAGAGTCTAGACCTCCTCCTGTTTTTATATCACATTGAACACCTTACTTTTTAAGATATCAATTAAATTTAATGATTCCTATTGTCTACCATATTGTCAACATCTGAAATTCTACAAACTAAACTTCGACAATTACCATTTTAGCTTCTGTATTTCCTATTTACATTCTTGTCATATTGTGTCATAGACTATAGCCTAAATATATTTATACAAGACACTATAGTGTATACCGAGTACATGTACTCAATATATCTAACATTCTTCTCATCTGGTGTCATATCTATTTTTATGTTTAATTACATTTTATAAAATTATTTATTGAAATGAAATTTTGAATATAGGCTTACTATATTTTAAACTAAAAGTACCTAAATTGTGATTACACCAAAAAGTATAAACCAAACAAATTTACTAAAAATTGTGATCATAAACTATCATACAAATGCACCAAAAAGTACCAAACAAATGCACCAAACAAATATACCAAAATGTACCAAACAAATGCACCAAACAAATATACCAAAATGTACCAAACAAATATACCAAAAAGTACCAAACAAATATACCAAAATGTACCAAACAAATATACTAAAAAGTACCAAACAAATTTACTAAAAAGTACCAAAAAAATACACCGAAAAGTACCAAACAAGTGTACCTAATCGTACCAAACAAATGCACCAAAAAGTACGAAAATTGTGATAATAAAATACCAAACAAATATACCAAAAATTGGGATAATAATTTACCAAACAAATGTACCAAAAAGGTACCACCAAAATAATCCAAATATCCAAAACATGTTCCAAGAAGTAAAAAATAAAAAAAAAATTGTGATAATAAAGTTCCAAACAAATGTACCAAGAATTTGTGATCATAATTAAAGTAATAAACAAATGTACCAAAAATACCAGCAAAATGGTCCAAATAATATCAAAAAACGTACCAAGAAGCAAAAAAAATGTGCTAAAAGTACCTAAAACGAGCCCCAAAAAGTGCCAAAAATGTTCACAGAAAATACCAAAAAATTGATCATATAAAGAACCAAAAAAGTGCATAAAATGCATATGAAAACAGCATAAATGAATTTAATTTTAGCATTTAAAAACGTTATCCCAGATGAGCGTTGTCCTTAATTTCCCATTTGCTTTTTTAAGAGGAGTAGAGCTTATGTTATCGTTTAATTCCATAATTAATATATCATTGTAAGGTGGACAGTGGCTAATCTCTGGTTAAACTAATCGATCACTTAGTGTCTCCCAATTGCTAAGTCCACTTAATCACTCTTTTTCTGTTTGACCTTTGGGCAAAACGAGAGAGTGGACTGAATACCAATTTATAGTTTAATCAGAAGCCATCAATTTTTCTCCCTTCAATTTAATGCAAACAAAGGCGTGGCTGTGCACCCATCAGGGTCAACACATTTTCATTAGGATGTTGAGGCTCCTGAAACCACAAACTTTTTTTAACACCACTTTTGCCAACATTTGCCTGATAAAAATAGGAAAATTTGAAAATAATACATATGGAGAACAATGGATGCAAAATCTGAGAGCTGAATCCAAATTAAGCTAAATTTAACGATAAATCTAGTTCTTAATAGCAAATAAGTACAAACCAGAAGCCTCGTTTAGGCTAAATTTCATTTTCACTTTATAGGCTATTAAAATACAACAAAATCGTAAAACAGTAAAATAATTTCATTAAAATCAAGGAATTTAAAACCATTTTCTACATTTCCTTAGCTAAATTAGTTTGTATAATAACTAATTCATAGTATGCATCTATAAAATGGTTTTTAAACATGTATAAAACTTGAATTTCAAACCAAAAAAAAAAACTGAAAAAACAAAAGGGGTTATTAAAACTATAGTCATCAAATTAAAGCTAATAAATTGGAGCAACAGGAGACAACTTCGGTTAGCAAAAAAAAAGCTTAAAATTTACATATTACAAAACCACTTTTAATTCACTCCAATGGTTAACCTTCATACTTCAAACAAAGGGTTAATGAAGTCTATGTCAATGTTAACATGCATCAAAGCTAATTTTCAAGGGTATTGTAATAATGCAAGTAATGACAAATTATAAATCCTGTTTAACACTCCATTGTTATGAAATTATCATTGTTATATATTAGGAAATTTGAAACGATGTAACAAGTTAATTATAAAACAATATTTCAAATACCCCATTACAGGACAGTCACCCAAATATTTCATTTGTCTCTTGGTTCCAATACTTCAAGAACATCTAGGACAGTCCTAATATTTATTAAGGCCCATATAAAACAATCTCAATGTCTACAAGGCATTATCACAGCCCATATAGACAGTACCAATGTTTATAATGTACACTATACCTCATAGGACAGCCCCAATATTTCATACAGTATGTTCCATGAAGGTCCCAATGTTTTAAATGTCACCTGGCCACTATAGCCTACTTCAAGAACATCTAGGACAGTACCAATATTTCAAAAGCACCATGTTGTACAGTCCTAGCCTCATACATCTAGGAAAGTCCTGTTTCCTTAAAAAATAGCCCCAATATTTCATATGTCCCATATAAGACATCCCTAATATTTCTTAAGCCTTACACAGAAAAACCCCAAATGTTTCAAGGGACCCCTGGCCCCTATACTTCAAGAAAATCTAGGACAGTCCCAATATTTGTAATCCACCTTACATAAACAGTCCCAATATGTCATGTGCCATATAAGACAGTACCACTGTTTCCAATATATATATGTATCTTATAGAACACCCCTAGACTTCAAGACCATGTCCCAGGTCCATATATTAAAGTTCCAATGTTTCAAATGTCCTATATGGAATTAACAGCCCCAATATTTCATAATTCCACGGGCCCCTATAGGCCTACTTCAAGAACATCTAGGACAGTCCCAATATTTGAAATCCACCTTACATAAACAGTCCCAATATGTCATGTGCCATATAAGACAGTATCACTGTTTCCAATATATATATGTATCTCATAGAACACCCCTAGACTTCAAGACCATGTCCCAGGTCCATATATTAAAGTTCCAATGTTTCAAATGTCCTATATGGAATTAACAGCCCCAATATTTCATAATTCCACGGGCCCCTATAGGCCTACTTCAAGAACATCTAGGATAGCCCCAATATTTCTCAATTTTCCTAGCCCCTACACTTCAAAAATTCCAATATTTCAAATGCACCTTATAAAATAGCCCCAATATTTCATAATTCCCCTTGTCCCTATACTCCAAGATGATCTAGGATTCTAGTGCCCAGATCTTCACCTCTCGCAACCTGAAATGTGCAACGCACTACCGTCCCCTGATTGGATCACAGAGGTC
>JAQGCC010000698.1:0-31629 GCA_034698905.1 Xestoiulus laeticollis
CAGAGGACCAAGAAGAGTTGAAACTTTGTTGCATCGGTTGGAAGTTAGGACTAAACGGCACATGTCCCCGTGAAATTAACTACAAATTTGCAGAGGTGCATTCGGGGGAGGTAATCACTACGTCCTCCCCATCGGGCCAATCTTGCTGCTCCAGATGTTTCCGTACCCCGTTCTGTTTCGGAGCTCGCACCAGCGTTCTTGAACGACGGGCCAAGGAAGCCATCAAAAAGCAGCGCAAAACGCCGGAAAGAAGGTACCAAGCCCTCCAGACTGATGGCGGCGTTGGCGCCCCCGAACCCGCCACGTTAGCCGAAGATCCTGAAGTGGCTTCGGCGTCGGTCGCCTTGGCTCCCGTGCGAACCTCGGTGGTGTGCGGCAGGCCTCCAATCCATGCCGCCGCCACCCCACCGCCGGGGGCCATCCCTACCCCAGGGGCCGCCAGGAGCAACATGAAGGAGCTGCACAAGAGCTGCAGTTCCCCCACCCTTAAGGTGGGCTGCAAGGGGGCTCCTCCGAGGCCCACTCCGAAGAGAAAATGCATCCTCAAACTGGATGGATATTCGTACGTCATAGGTAAATGCTTTTGTTTGGTTATAAGCATGTTCTGGAAATTAGCTCTTAAATTCGACTCGGTGCCCTATTGTTAGTATAGAATTTCATGGTGTATGGATTTTGCATTTGCATTTTCTTTATGACTGTAGGGCACCGAGTTTGAGCTGAATGGAAATGTCACAATGTATGGAGGTTTTTAAAAGGGATATGTGTTTTCGATTTAATGGATACCCCAACACACATCCTGAAATTGAATTTCTGATATAGCTTAAAGGTGCCCTTTGGAAGTGCATTCCATCGTCGAACGTATGGCTCCTGGCTTCATCAAGGGGTTTGAATGGTATTTTTTGTAGGATTATACATTCTTAAAGAATTTGAACACGACCCTTATACCACTTCCGAATTTTTGATTTCTGCTTGACGATGATAACCAAAAACTTTACAAAATAAATTACATCTACACGTACTGTTTTCTTCACGTAATCCAAAGGATATTAATCGTTTTCTTAGAATAAATTTCGCTATCATTTACAATACTCAATATTCAGGTCATGACGGAAATGTGCATTAGTTATACTAGTAGTCATTGTGTCAAAGAAATAATATTAATACTTCATTGAAAGAAATGCGGATATGGATTTCTATAGGTTTGATTCTGATAGCAAATACCAACTTTGTAAATGTTAATACATGAGGAACTTACTTTTTTATGGCTTATTACCTTCTGGAGCAAGCCCAATACCTGTAATGTTAAATTTTCAAAAGCTATTTTCTCCATAACTTATAAAAAAAAATTAATAAAAAAAATTGCTTAATTTTGGTGCATCCAGCTAGCTGATTTCATTTCGTCAAATTTAAGAGCATAAACTCATAAATGCGTATATTTTAAATAGGGGTGTCTTTGATAGGACACTATGCCAAATGACGATACTACAACTTCTCAAAGAACATTTATTTAAAAAAAAACTGGAGGAAATAAATTTTAAAAATAGCTAGCTGGTTATAGCAAAACGTGGTGAATATTGAGCAATTGTTTTTTTCATCGATTTTTTTTTATAAATTATGGAGAAAATGGCTTTTGAAAAATTAACATTATTCATATACTTTTCATGTACACTCTGCATAAATAGAGCTTGCTCCAGAGGATAATAAACCATACGATTTTCAACAATTGGTTGTTTTTGGAAGCAATCTACATGTAGATTCCTTATGCTAGCAAAAAAAATCCAGAATGATACTGGAAAAATTTAAATGGTAAAAATGGTACATCAGGCAAATTTGCAACACTGTTGTCATGTGGGACAAAAAATATCAAAAATACAGATCAAAATATTGAAGATTAGCTTCAATTTTCTCAGGTGCAATACAATGTAGTTTATTTTCATAAAATCTGATTAGAAAATATTACCCCTAGCTTCATAAAGGAATGGATGGTGCTTCAATCATTATAATCAATAAGCATTTAACTTTGTCGCCGACTGGAAAAAATGAGTTTCTTGTAATTGAAAGTTGACAGCTTTTAATTAAATTTTCATTTTTGCTTACATGCAACTTAGTATAAACACTTAAGCGTAAAAAATAACTTCGATACCAATCCTCTGCTTCAGGGTGGTATTTTTGGCTTCAATCTGTTAAGCTTCAATCTAATTTGTAAACCAATTTACGACGAAGACGAGCGATCAAGTCAGGCGGAAATTACTTTGTAAAAATCCTAATTAAATCTGTAGCTTAGTAGCACAAGTTAAAACAATGCCATTCAAGCTTGTTCTTCGTTGGGAATTATTTAGCAAAAGAAGGACATGTTGCACTTTAGTTTTTCAATTTGTTTGAAGAAGAATGCATGATGTATAAGTTAATTTTGACTATTAGATTTAACCAGAAGTCCTTTGTTTTTGAAATAACATGTGGCAATATTCCTCTGATTTACCAACCCTGGTTTTAAGATTTTTATTATCATGGCACATGCTTTAATATAAATCTGTCATTAATTCTCACGTTAAATATTTACGCCATTTTTGACCCAGATATGTTAGATAACACTTCTTATTGGCTTAAAAATCCCTGTCAGTTTATGCGAAAACTTATTACCAGAAATGATATTAATTTTAGGTGCAATTGTGTGATTTGACCACGAAGCCATTGACCTATTTTCGATGCTCATATTGCCAATTTCGTGTCAATATTTTGGCGGTGCTTCTGACGTCATACTGACCCATTAAACGGGCTTTTATTGAGTTATGACCTCAATGGACCTAATAATTGTTCGATGTTATATCTGTCATCTGGTCATCTGTGAATTAAATTTTTTTGTTATTAAATCTCCTCGTAGAAAAACGTCTGGTTACGATCTAACACTTCTGTTCATCTCCATAATAAAAATGAGTGTCGCTGTTTATCGTGAATGGCATCGTATACACCGTGAGCAATTTGTCTCATCATGTTTCCCCAAATAGCCAAATAAAATTAATATGTAACACTCAACACTTTTATGTACAACAAGGATGAGTTATTGACGTCACTGGAGTTCAGCTTATTGTCCACGCCTCAGCCTCTTTGAAGAATACCATTGATTATCACACAATTAACACTACCACATGCACTGCAGCATCAATTTAAACGTTAAACATTTAAATTAGTGGATTCCATGAGTTTTATTTCAACAGAACTTGTACTGATTTTAAATCAATGCCCCCTGTATAATTTGCAATCCTAGCTAAGTATGCTTCTTAGTAGTGTATATTGTATATAGGCCTACATACGATAATTATACATTAAAATGTGCATGTACAATAAAATGTATAATAACAGTCCCCATTTTCCTTTGTTATGTACGTTAGATCGTGATTTAATATAAGTGTATCATTTTGAAGGCGACTGTGGGTCTTTCATATTTAATAACTTGGTAACTACAAAATCTCATTATATACACGCTATCCAAGTCCGTGCACACATTCCATTTGCCAATATGTTACATAATTTAGTTGCTTCTTCGGGTTTAATAATTACAAACTTACATATTTATTGCGACAGTGCATGCCTTAAATAAGTGTAGAAATAAAGGGGCTAGGTATATTGCTAACTTATGTTAGGCATCTTTAGCCCCAGCTGGGCCACACTAGGTTGGAAACGCGCGTTTGGTTAGCCTAAAACAGGGCATCCAATTTAATTTAAATTCTAGAACTATAAAATTTGCACATTAATATCGCGTGCAAAAATTTTTTTTAATTAATTAAAAGCCTTGCTTGAGGCTAGCCAAACGCGTTTCTCCCAGCCTAGTGTTGCCTGGGGCTTAGACTATTGATATATATGTGACATATAGAACACTCTGCAAATGAAAGCATCCTAATTAAATCTGTCTCAAAAAATCATAACAAACTAAACTTGAAGCATGCTTTATATTTCACATGCATTTCTTTTGTTTTTATAAACTAATTTAAAGATAAAAATGGGCAAAAATAGATCCATCTTTTCAGTTTTAATTAGTGGCTATCTTAATTTAAGATATTTTTATTTGTAATAGTGTGAGAAAGATTTTCTCTTAATATTTTTTAAACTTATGTAAAAAGTAGATGTTTTGGCATTTAAATTTTAAATACGCTCGTACATACTGAAACTTCGTGACACCCATGCTTCATAATTCATTAATTGTTATGTGATGAATTTATTGTTTAAGAGGGTTGAATACCAGAATAAGTATTTTTTTTCTAAATTATTTTTTAATTAAATTTTGGAAACTGATAGAAATAAATAAAATGTACGAGGACCTAGCATAAATATTTTATTATTTGTTTAATTTTTTTGTTTTTGTATATGTATATAACATTTCATGGAAACGTCCGTAAAGTTTGCCAGACCCTTTACAATTATAAAATTTACAGACATATTTCCATGAAATGAAATATACATATACATAAACAAAAAATTTAAACAACCAAGAAAATATTTATGCTAGGTGCTCGTACATTTTATTTGTTTCTATTAGTTTCAACCCTCTTAAATGCATCATCCTGAATGATGTATAGTGGTCATGGTAACCGAACGCTACTATGAAAATGCAACAGGGTTATGGCGATAAAGGGGGAGATTGAGAGAATAATGTCACTTTCCAGGAAATCAGCATGGGTCACACATATACCTTTCGGATATAACCGAGGTTTACTCACTCTGGATGCATTTCCTCAGCAGCCATTTTGATCGAAATCTTATTCCAGGAAATCGAGCTTTTCGGTCAGATTTGCGTGACTTACAATCGGTATAATAGACATTCTTGAAAGCTGCGTGGCCCCTTTTCAATGTAGGATTTGTGAAAGTCGTTACAGAAGTTGCCCATGCGTCAATCTCGGATTTTGCTATTGTCAAACAACAAACATTTACATTCGTTGAAAGCAACATTTAATGGATTCCCCTCTTATTCATTTTCTGGTACACGACAGAAGATGCTTTTGCGAGACACTCGTTTTATAGACCTACTTTTTCATAGAGCTCTTGTGAGAATAAAACTGACACCTTTCATGTAGTGCTGATGGAATTATAGAGATCCAGCTAAAAAGTCCAATATAAACGTTGAGTTCTCGTTATTTTTTAGTTGGAAAAATTCGTAAAATGACACTTCCACTCCATCACTAACATCATGGACCTTAGAACGTGCTATATAACCTTACTTCCAACACATTGTCAAACAAGGAATCGCCACATTTAACTGACAATGTTGTGAATTAAATCAAATTTAGCCTAGGATTTATTCCATTGCTGTAGTGTAGATGATCAAATTCAAGCACTGAGTTTGACAACATATTAATTTAATGAAAATATCATTGCATCTGGATGTTTAAGGGGAATGTTTTCGAGAGATTAATTCACTTCCATTTTCCCCTCAATTGAAAATTCCAGCTGAAATTGGCGTTCAAATTAAATTCTGTCAAAGCCACATTGCAAGATTTGAGAATCGTGATGTAAATCGTATCCTCTGGCCAAGTGCATATATTTTCAAAAAATGCTGCCTTGTTGACATGGTTACAAAATCATACGCTGCTTCCACCAATCTCGTTACTTTAGGACCATTAGTGATTGTGATGAAAATTACTCAGAATTCAAATTCCCAGAAGACCATAGCTATATGCATAATAACAAGGAAGTGGTCCACCTACTACCATGTCCTATTTCTAGCTATTTAATAGCACTTGTTCATACCAAAATGTTGAAGAACTGAATCCCTAAACCGGTTAATGTACATGTAGTAATTCAAAATGCACTTATGTTTCAGCATAATTATAATTACGTAATTGAATGGCATTTATATCTGCAGTACTCTGAAAGGACAAGTACAAAAATAGTCATGGGTCAAATAAGGTTGCTTGACTATAAACACTCCAACAAACAACAACAAATTTTCGAATAATCTATACGTGAAAACAACTACCCTTTAGGGCCGGTTGCACCAACAAAGGTTAAGAATAACCTGAGGTTAACCTGCTTTATAACACTAGGTTAACCCACCCTTGCATTGCACAAGCGTGGGTTAAGGGAAAATCTAGCAAAAATTTAACCCAGCAAGTTGGCAGGGTTAACCTGGGGTTAATATTCTAGAATTTTTTTGAATTTTGTTTTTTGCATGTTGGAAAATAGGTTCTATAACTCTTCGTTGTTTTATCAAGAATTAATTGGTGCAACACATACAGCTAACCTGGAGGTTAACCCGCAGTTATATTTTAACCCGAGGTTAGTAAACCTTAGATTTTTCCTCAGTTGGTGCAACCGGCCCTTAATGGAAAACTATAATTAGCACGTACATGGAATTTCTCAAAACTTGAAAATACACCAATTTTCAGAACATTCATGAAACCGGACATACATGTAAGCATGCATGATGCCTGATGGAGAATTTTCACTGCCATAACACATACACTAGACGTACATTACGGATACTGAACTAACTTTTCACTTTAGTATTTGGGTATTTAACCCAAATATAGTTCACATGCTCGGTAGAATGAGTCATGTTGGGTAGAATCTGGTAGATAATTACAGTTATCATATGATTATCTTACAATTGTAGGCCTACATAAACAAATTTCAAATAACCAATATGGTTTTAATGGTTCGTGGTGATAGGTCTATTAATCAGGCGATGTATATCATGATAGATGTATTTCCCTTGAAATCTTTGCCCATTAATACTTAATTTGGCATTACTGGTAAAGAGCTTAACAACCGATCTCATTTAGTAAACTGAAACTAAAACTGAAAGGAAAAATGCATTGGGAATTGCCCTTCATTACCCAGCATACAAACTTAAGTTTAAGTTACAACTCAGTCTTAGCACAGCTTTTAGTTGTAACAACAGTTTATTTAACACCTGTCATGTAGGTGCTTAACTTCATACTAGTGTTATTTTGTGCATTAATATACTTATATATTTTAAATTTACTAGAAATTGTAGCTATTTATGAAAATACCGCAAAAATATCAGATTCTTGATATATTTACTGTAATATCAAAACATCCAATATTTTTTATTTTTACGAAAAAAGTTCCAAAATTTATCAATGGAAAGACGAGGGAATATCTTGGTGATATTTCATTAATGTCAATCATTGTAATTAGTGATGAGTTCAACGAGGATCGTTCATAAAGTTGAGTAACATAGTGTTGGTGTAAACACAGGGCTATAACTTGTCAACAAGCACTACAAAACGTTCAACAAATGAGGAAATCTCTGCTCATCCAAGATCAATCTTAAGATTCCCATTAGTATTGATAGGGAGCCATGCAGCCATCACGTTTGTGAAACAAAATGCTCGTAACATCAACGTGTCGGGTTTTTTTGTGCTTGAATTCTCTTCTGTCCCTTTGTTAAATCTGTCATCCTCATCCCACAATGTTCTGATCCCTTTACATCTCCAAGGCTTGCTTTCTCCTATTTTTGCTTTTCATTCCCTATTAGCTTTATATTCCACACTCAGTTTACCGGTAGATAGCATCGCTGTTACCATGGCTACCTTTTAAGATGTGCTTTTCTTCAGATTTCAGACTTGTATCGTCTTTCCAACAACAATCTCATTCATGGAAATAAATTACCATGCTTACATGGCAACACACGATTAGCATTACATGTGCTCGTTCGGCATAGAAAAGCTCTTGGATTTTCTTAAGGGAAAAAATTTTCTTTGGAATTATTTTGAGATGTATATGTATGCTTAAAACCTCTGCTCTTAAATCCTTAAGATCGTGCCAAGATACCTAAGTAATAGAAAATTAAGATCTAATTTGAACGGCTTACGGGGATGATGTTATTTTGATGAGATTTAAAAACAACATTTTTGGAATTTACTTTTTATATAGTTACGATTTAAAGCAATTTTATTCCCAACAATGATACATATTTGAATTTTTTAGTGGTACTGATGATACTTAATTGCCATATTTAAGATTAAAAATCTCGAAATACAGCAAATTCAACCTAAATAAAATTCGTCTTTTTTTAGAAATCCGATCAAGTTTGTTATTATGTTTTAAATGAAATAAAATTCAGAAATTCTCGCCAAATTTATCAAAATTATAAAATCAGATTTTTTTCAAACCAGAAATAAAAGTGAAGGTAAAATCCTGCTGCTGGTATTTAAATTAAGCGCCATTTACGATATGGCCACTGAACACGTGATGTAAATGAAGCGCCGTTACGTTATGACTGGGGCCATTCAGCTTATAAATTTCAGCCAACTAAAACCACAACCACATCATCGTCCACATGACTGAGGATAGATAATATATCTAGCAGCTGAAAATTATATCTTCACTCGCAAATGTGCCAATTTCAAAAATTATTTACGGTTATTCGAGCCTTAGTTAGTTTTCATCCATGAAAATTGTGTATAAGCTACTATGCATCGATAATTCTGTCAAAATGTCTATAAATTCTGTAAATATCATATCATTATGATGTAAAACTCATTGGTTAAGCGATTAACTTTACTAGAAATGTTTATTAGATTGTTTGATATTGCAGTTTACAGTACATATCTTCATTGCAAAACCCATTTTGCCTACCACAAGAAATTTTAGTACAGTGACTGTAATAAAGGTCGTTGAGGAGACAAAATGGTCAGTTTTCGAGGAACTATCAATCCTCCAATTGCCTGGAGCTGCATGTATATAATTTGCCTACGTTGGCAAACCATGCAAGCACCAAGTGTTACCACCAAAACCAACCTAAGTCGGTTAGTAGGGCTGAGTCAGTATTTCATGTCAGAATTAAGTGGGGGTACTTTGACGGAAGAACTGAATTTTAAGCGCTCAATTGCTTAGATAGATTGACTTACATGTAAATCATAAGTGCAGAAGCACCATACGGAACGGTCTGAGCAACTGCCTAAGCCTTGGCAAAACTTCAAATGGATTCCACAAAGTGAAAAATTCGATAATGACCTTGGCATGGCCACATGGCATTGGAAAAAGCAAGCAGCACTTCAAGTAGTGGCTTTATCACTTGACATTAAAAAAACGTTTGGCATAAAGACTGAAATTTATTTAACCCGACTTTGGAAACTTCAAAAACGTAAAGCATGAAATTGCACCAACAAAAAAGTTCAAAATATCCGTAGAAGCTAGTTCACTGAGATGATATACAGCATCAGTTCATTGGACAATTTTAAATAATGGCATACAAAGCCAACAGGCTTTTCATGGAAATGAGACAGGTTTTGATACTAGGTCTACATGTACATTATATTAAAATATAAACTACAAAATTGAAAAAAAAAGCTGAAAACCTGTCATCTTCCACTTACTTTTTTTAGTTATTTCTGTGAATTTCTATCAAGTCGAGCATAAAACTGTTTGGATATTAGAAAAAAAATTGTTTAAAGACCCAGGAGTTTTTGCATTGATGAGATTCAACGTAAAGTAAATGTGAGAATGGCCCTTAGGGTGGCAAAAAAATTAATTACTTGCTAAATGAATGAATGATCAATAATTCATTCATGGTTCACATGAAGGAAAACTCAAGAAAATTTCCAGAAGGAAAATTGCAATTTTTTTTTACATGAAGGAAATCATTTTTCTGAAAACTAACATTTCCTTGCATCACATTTAATAAGAAATCTTTGAAAACCAATTTTCGTGAAACTTGCTGACTCGCCGGATATCTTCTTGAGTCAACATGACAGAAATAGATCTGTAATGAAAACAGCTCTCAATAGCCTTCATTGGAACCGTTTGAGTGAATGGATTCCTAAGCAAGATTAAGCTCGTTCCAAACGTTGACAACGTTTATTTCTGTTGGTCATTTCCTAAGGTCCACACTTAAAACTAAAACGTGTTTGCCAACAACTCAGACGACATTGAACGAAAAACATCCAAATGTAAATGAAGCAAGAAATACATTCTTAAGTTATGATAAAGCCATAAGTCAGCTTAAAATCCTTCATCTTCTATCTCTGAATATTTTATTATTTTAAGGTAGACTGACTACATATAAAAAACACAATAATGCATTGTGAAGAACATGCACTATTCTTTTTCTATCCCAATTCCGACAAGAATTTGGAAACATTTTTTTTCACCAACTAAAAATGCTATACACGATTTTCATTTCAGCATAATTTTATTTTTATTGTTCATAAGAAGGCTTTTCATAGTTTGAAAAAAGGGTGCAATACATATCCGGAAATTTCACAAGTAAGCAAATACGTAAAACTACTTTCAGAAAAACGTTGAAAGTCCAATTGCTTAAAAAACAGTCTAAGTTATAAAATCCATCTAACACTGGAACTATAGAAAACCTTGAATTTATGAATTACCATGGTTACCAAGATAAAGAAACCAGAACCATTTCCGATATACTTGTAACCATTTCTAAATTGATGCATGCTAGCATAAAAAAAGTATTTTCTAAGAAGCAAACATTCAAATACATGTATACAATCAACTCGTAAAAATCTTGCCATATGTAACTAACCATAAAACTTTGCCTTAATTATAGATGAACTTTCATATCTTGAAAAAAGTGGAGATTATTACTTTGAATATATTTTGTCATTATGAATATTAATTTTTTATATAACTTGTATTAACAGGAAGTAAGCACCACGTTAAAATTATTTAAACCCACCTCAAGCAACAATATAGAAGCTGATTTTTAATTATTAATCGATCCATTTTAAAGATTAAATTGGTCTAGATAGCATAAATAGCATTTACGTAGCTGCAAGCTATAATATCCATTGTCTTAACTATAAACATGACCTTTCAGTTTTATCAGAGTTACCATGGCAGGGTTAATTGAATTCGTCAACCATACGTATATACCATATATAGTTGTGCTTTCTGAGGAACAATTTATATACTAATTCCTTGAATGCTTTATGACTTAATTTTGCAAGAAAACAGAATTTCTATATTTGAACAAAACAGCCATCTTCTACTATCAAAATACCAGTCAAAATAATAAGTTGGTTCCAGGAATTTCAATTTAAACTTTGGTATTTTTTTAATTTTCACAAAAAGTGTGGAAATGGAAAAATCAATGGAACCAATCCAATACACAGTGCAGGTGATAAACCGGAACTGCATGGAACTAGGCCTACTAAATTTGTTCTTTCTCTACAGTAATGTGTTGTTTTTAACATTTTTTTCCTGTGCAAAATGTAATCTTAGAGTAGTTTTGCAACACATGTATATGAACATTGTGCTGATGATGCCAATTTAAATTGGAAATCAAGCTCAAACATGCTTTCATTATGAGAAACCTGTGGGGGTTCTTGATGTTTACCGTGGTTTCCCATCCAAAATGTCATTTTGATATAAAAAAAATGTATAACATCGAGCGTAGTGAATGCATATTTACATACGTATGTCGAAAGAGGATGATTGGGGGAAATTACGACAGATCAACATGTAAGATAAAAATTGAAAAGAAGATTCAGAAATGGAAAATGAAAATTGAAAGGATATCAATTTAATTTGAAGAAGTCAATGTGATGTGAATAAAAAATTTTACTTTAGAAACCAAACAGTTCCGTTTGTTTGATTAGAGTTATTTACAGAACAAATCAAGTTTGATTCAAAGGAATATTTGATGGTTAGCATGACCTGCATATGATTTGTACGAAACTTATCTCGCGTTTTGATAATTATTGGTTTTCTCAAATTGCAAATTGAAAAATTGCAAAGTTACAACTTGCGTATTATAATTACACAAATATGTACTCGAGATGATCGAATATGAGCGAAGATGATCCGATAGTAATACATTAAATTATTGCAAACTATGTAAATAATTTAATAAAATTTTCTCGAGTAGAATTTCAAAAGGATATGCATGTACTTATTCGTTATAGGTTAATCTTTTGTTATTAATTTTTATTTAAAAAGGAGCCTTATTATGATGGTATAAAGCATGCCTGAGAGAACATTAAATTCATATCATGTATTCAAAATTACAGTTTTCAATATACATATGTAGAATTTGCTGCTTACCTATAAAATTGCTGCTACACTGTACTGCACTAGTTGTTATTAAATGGCTTCTACCGCATAGGCACGTGATGGTGGAATGAGTTCCATATCTTATTCACAAGCTTTCCCAGACAGATGCGAAGCACAATGGAAATACTGTAGAGAAAATAATTGAAAACGAGCATTAAATACGCGAACTTCAAATGACAAAATTTTAATTAAAATCTACAATTTTACAAAAAAAAATTCAGGACCAAAATCTTTTTAATGACAAAAATAAAATCACCAGTTTCGAGCTAAAAATGTTGTCTATAGGTCGATTCAACTCAGGTCAAGTAAGCAGAAAAATATCAGTGCATTTTCCGCAGAAACTATTATGCATAATTCTTAAAACAGAAAACATGCGATACAACTTTTCACTAAAATTCTGCAGAATTTCTTGCAGAGATACATATGCAGAAATTTACATGATGAAAGGTGTCTGCTGTATTTTTCTTTCTTGCAGTTAGTTTTCGATATACATTGTACAAAATACCATTATACTGTATAAGGTACTATTCATAATGCCAGCTGCAAGTTATAAAAATTCCTATAAAGATTTTTTTTTTAAATTAGCAATTTTAGTTTTTGCAGAATTGCAACATTATTTGATTTTTACAGAAAAAGTCACCATAATTCAGCAGACGATCACCCGGATGAATCCTGCAGAATTCTGAGAGATTATTTTGTATGGTTTGGCAATTTTAAAGTCTATATGCATACAGTAATTTCAGAATGGAGTACCTTCACTCGCTTTGCACTTAAAATAATATTTAACATCGAGTTTTAAAACTTTCATTACATCATACTTCGTGCTTTAAATGCCTCACGACCGCAAATCACACACTTTTGCCTTTCTTTAATAATGAAGCAATTCGTTTTACGATCTTTCTCACATTGCAATCGAGCCAAAAATCCAAGAACGACATTTTTTTTTGTGCTCAACCGTCATTATATCCCCACAAGCATAAATCGCAATTACTCATCCAAACATGTCTGATTATCTCTTGAAATTCGTGCACTTAAGCGCATATTTTTAGCTCCACATATGTGTTGTCGAGCATTAAAAATATGGTGAAGCGAATCTAGGGTCAATGAACTAGTAAAAATTGATTTCTTCATATGCTTCCATAAATAATGGCGAGCTTTGCCATTACAAATGCATAATGGCATTTTGTAATGGCATCACGGTGCGAAGAAAATTGCTGATGCAGACCCATATCAAGCGGTTTGGTGAACACAGACACGCGTATATTTCAAAATGAACTTCCCAATCACTATACACAGATAGGAAGTGACAATGTAAGCTGAGGAATTTGCCACTTCCCGAATTTTCGATTCCATCTATTGATTTCTCTAGAAACTTGATGCTCACTATACACACTTACAGAGAAAGGATTGAGAATGTGCATATATCGTTAATTAAATAATCAAATTATATATTCAGACTACACTTTAATGTAATTACCAGAAAGTTGTAAAGAAGGGGGAAGTGACATATACGTGCAACGGTATTCCACAAATCGAATTAATTGCATCATTTATACAATCATATCTAACTCCCATGTCAGATTCTGTCAGAAATAATGGCACATTAAGAAAACTGAAGGTTAACTGTTATATATGCCATTCCCAACGCTTAACACTAATAGAAATACTGCTAGATTAATTAAGCTTAGAATCATAACAATTAAGTTGAAGGAAGCAGTATCAAAATCTAATTTTACTGAATACATTAAAAGCATTGAAAAGTGTTTTTTAATAACAAAAGCAACCCCTGTTCACACTTTTCTGCAGTACATCTGCTTTTACAAAATTATGAATTATTCCTAAACTGCAATAATATATTATTGCAATATGGTTATATAGGGCGATTAAACCAGCTTCAATTCTTAATTCCATCGACGTTAAAAAAATAGTCTTCTTTACCAATGATATTAAAGTAAGCTCGTAGATGAATAAGGATTTGCTTTTTCAAAGCTATCTGCTGTGCATGCAAGTTTCATGTAAAGCGATGCAATGCATATTTATGATATTGCATTACCCAGGAAAAGGAAATTAAGTTTCACTCCACAAATACGTTACAGTGTAAATACAAAAGGTGTCAACGTAATCCTCTTTTTAATTTAGTTTTTTTTTAATAGGTCTTTTAATAGAATGCGCGCATTAGAGCAGACTTTAAAAGATAAGACACAATGAACAGCTATACATGAAGAAAAAGTGCATGTGGGAATCACGACCCAACATTACCAACAAGCACAACGGAAATTTGCCATGATGGAAAATGTTACACAAGTTTTTTTTTAGGATTTTGTCTAGTTTTAATACATTCTAATTAACCAGAAGATATATAGTCGGGCATCTATGATTTTCGATTGCATGGAAGATCAACATTTCAGTAAGTTGCAGTCTATCCTTATTTTGCACACCCAAAAATTCAAGTTATATTTCTTCTGTGAACAATGGACAACTCCGGAAACACATGTCCGATTGAGTTAAAACAACTCAGAAAACACGTTACAATGAACCATACAGAAATGGTGCATGCAGTTGCAGTTTCCTCTGAACGTTTTTTATCACTAATGAGTGATCTTGATTGATGGTGCTGAGCATTCATTTGGCAATACAAGTATTTGCTTTTTTATGAGCTACTTGAAATAGAGCACAAGACGTTTTTCATAAGCTCGATGGCGAATATAAATGCACTTTTTGCAACGAAAAACCAAAATGCAATTAAGGCTAACTGAAAAGAAACCAAGCAAATACTCTACAATTATCTTCTCGTACAAATACAGATATGATGTTCAAATACGGATCATGCATTTCGAAACATTGCTTGTGCAAAAGCACTTCGCTTGCTACGGGTGCTGTTCTCCACACACTGGAGAGAATACCCCATATCCCCTGACTTCCTTTTATATTACATTGTATATAGGGCCACAATCCGTTCTAAGCTGGAATGTTTCCATATTATACTTCTCTATAGCCCCTCATCCTACCTCCATCCATCACCAAGCCTGTATTATGCCCTCGTCTATCCCAAGTCTTTATGCCGGCCCAAGTGTCACCTGCCCTTTGATGGCACCCAGTCTACACTGGCCCACTTCTGCAGCCTAGCGACCATGCACCCAGGACAGGGTGATGACCAACAGGGGACTACCAATTCACGTTCCATCCCTAATTTGTTACAGTATGCAATAACATATCGAACATTGCTTATGAACAGAAGCATTAATTTAACAATTAATTTTACAGTAGAACCTGTCTAAAATAATACTCTTGGGACAAAGTAAAAATGTTATTTCAGACCGCTTTATATGTAGCCATGTTACAGTGTATACAGCTACAAAACAGGGAAATTCCCCTATTTGAATCCTTCATGAGTCACTAGCTATTGGTCGACACTATTTATACACAGCAGCAAAATAATGAATTTCCTCGTTTTTTCAATCCTTATACATGTGTACATTTATAGATAAGTCAGTAGTTATTGAGTACATGTATATACCTCTATGGAGATTTATTATTTTACACAGGATTATTTTAGACAGGTTCTACTGTATATGCCGATTCTTTTTCCAACAATGTCAACAGCTCAACTTAATGAAGAAAAAAAGTTGTTTTTTTTTGGAAAAACTTCAAAACGAAATTTATTGGGAGATCATTGCTGAATTATTCAATGCATAGTGCGTTAATAATTAATGCATTCAATGATATTTTAGCCTTAATATAAATACATGTTCATCATTTTCCCCTTTTTCTGGAAATAAATTTATTGAAGAAATTATGAGTGAAGAGAAACAATTCAGTTTGTTTTCTTAAAAGGTTTAAAAAGTTGCGTATACATTTTCGTTATTAAGCTTTGAGTAATTTCTCATCTATTAACATATTTAACAATGTCGCATACAAATTTCCAATTTAGCAGAGCACAGTTTTAGCAGATTATATTAATCGCCGCTTTTGGCATTGCAATCTAGATCTTCTAATAATCACAATAAATTGATCCCGTGCTAACTTTTTAATAAGTCAGTGATTGATCGCAATTCGTTATATCAAATTGCGAACGGATGATCCATCAGGAGTAATCAATTACTAATCTTCTTAGACAAGGAGGAATTGACGATAAGTTCATCCGATAAACCTATTACTTTCAGCTAGGCCAATGAATAAGTCACATTAAATTACCGATGTTATCTTAAACTAAAATTGCTTTTCTCGAGCAAAGCAGTTCGTGTTACATTGACAAAAGCTTATATATAGATGAAATTCCTAATGAAATTCCACGAAATACTTTTTAAAAAAAGTGCTGACGAGTCTGTCCAAAATTGATTTTCTCGTTTTACTCCAAGAGGTTTCAAATGAAAGAGATGCATTTAGAAATCAATTTGAAATAAAAGAGAAGATAAAATACAGGGCTTTTCAGTTGGTTGGATAGCATTGCAAAGTCTCGTTTTAGTTCCGTAACTATAAATTTAATTCAGTACTATTAGGGAACTATCTCAGAGAACTGCAAGATAGTTTTTTTTAATGTCCCTCATATCTTCATTTTGTTGTATGTGACTTTCATTTTTTTTTTTTAAACTAAAAGAAAAATATCTTATTTGAATGTCATGTGTTTAATGTAGTGTTTCACGCAGGTAAATGGCACATGAATTATCGTATCCGGGATTAAAAGTGTCTGGTTTCAGAATCAAATTATTTGTTCGATACATAAATTACGATTAAAAGCCACGTTGACAGCACTTCACTTTCTTATAAAACGATAGCGTTTTTTTTATCGAACACATGGCGAGCATGTTGTGCTGATAAGTGTTGTATTAAAAGTTGCATCATACTGTGAATATAAAACGCCATCCAGGTGATACGAATCATAAATAATCATATTGTTGTTCATGTTAGACACGTTATTATTGCAAGCATAAATGTTTATAAATTCAGGGGAGATTTGATATATGAGATTGTATGGAATTTATCACTTTATATGGCATTTCTACTTTTTAGAATTGGTTTATACATGCAGCTATGCAACTATTAACATAAATTGTAAACTGTCCGAAATTACAGATTTAACATTTTTGAACAGCTTATTTGTCTTTAGTTAACTTAATACTGTGTTGTAGCTGCTTTAGATGGTGAGTACATGGTGAAAATTATTTTTAAGCATATACGAGATATATTTATATACAAGGCATATGTGTGTGTACATGTATATTTGAGTTAAAACTAATGATAATATGTAATAATATCAACAAAGGATGAAATCTGTTGAATCTTCTAGATAAATTTACAATGTAGTTTTTTTAACGTTTTGGTTGTAACTGCCTGATTTTTTATCAGCTACACATACAAACAAAACTAGTAAACAATTACAAAATGTCAGAAAAGATCTGGTATATTGGATGAATTTTGATTTAAAGTTTTTGTTCATCATAGTTATCACCACCATCTTCACTTCCAGAAAACTTGATTTAAAAAAAAAACTGAGCATGAAAGGGCCATAAACTCAAAACACAAACCTGACAACTACCTGAACTAAACTAATTTATTTAAATCAACGTTTTGAAGATTAAAACTCTTGGGGATCACATAGGGCATAAGGTGGTAAGATAAATTTGGGTGTTTTATAAACCTTAAAAGTAAAAAGCAACATAGTAAAAGTACCTTCTTGTTCATAGTGTTCAAAAAAATATCTATTTGTATATACTTTATAATTATGCAATACAGAGAAAATGTTCAAGATGTTTTATATGCAACATCAATACATTAAACATCTTCGTTTTTTCCTAATAATCACACCAATAAAACATGCTGAGATTGTGCCCAATTTTGATAAAAAGACATCTTGCACTAAAGCCTATAGAATCGCCTATGCTTTTACAAGAATTTTCAATTGCAGGACGTACAGCTCTGTTAGCCAACAGCAGTCTTATATACGTTTCGTAATAAGCTTAAGGCCGTTATTGGATAAGCACCCCTTTAGGGATCTACCTCCAACCACTGACCAAGTCGAGGCAAATTTGTTTTCCTAGAAATCTTCCCATGGGATTACACGGTCTAACACAAACTGGCATTTAGTCAATATTGGCTGCAGTGCACTGGGAAACCCAAATTGCAGTAAGCTACAACAGGACCCCAAAAAAAGCTCGATAATACGTCGATAACACTTTAAAGTCACCGAAGGCATTTGATATTTTAAGGCGAAGGCTTTTAAAAATCAATGTACTTTTTCCAGATTTCGTCACGTACGACATCACGTGACTTTAATCCATTATAAACATGGTGACGTATCGAGACCAATGGCCGATTTCGCACTTTCCATCAGTATAAGGTCACGTGATGACGTCAGTGACAAAACTTTACAAAGGGCCCATTGCTACAAGCCACGAGACAACCGTGCATAAGGGGAATTGTGTGAAATGCTCAGGAATCAAAATCTGTAACATGTTTGCCATCAATCAATACCACTTCCATTGGGTCACTCTTCAATCCGTGTTCAACAAACTGTATAAATCGGAGAAAATAGGCCTTCGTACTAGCCAATGAGGACTCTTGTTGGATATTAATTTCGCGTGGGATTGTCGTAGGGCCTACATGAAAACAACGTTTGGAGAGTTCAATTTCAGTTACAGGTTGCCTAGCAATATTGCACTGACATGTTGGACTAAAGATATATCTCTATCAGACAGTCTGATACTGGGAAAACTACAATGTATATCACAAACATCCCACAGCATTAAAATTTTAAACTTCTCTTACTTTTACAGTTTTTAAAAACAATTTTCCCTGACCTTCCTTCAAAGGTGTTAAAAAGCTGTCCATAATTGACGTCACGTATGGGGGGGGGTCCACACATTTGTGATGGGTGATGAGGGAGTTTAAAAAAGGTGGGGGGGAAGTCAGAGCTTTGTGACGTCATATTTGAGGGTGGGACTGACTTTTTTGTGACTAAGCGTGACATATGGGGAGGGGGTTCAAAAATTTGCCAAAATTGCGTGACGTCATTTATGGACTGATGTCTATTTTTTTGCATAGATGTTTCGAATAAAGCTTGGTCTACACATGACGTTTTGCCGTCATCATCATGCAAGACTGACGACAAAACGTACAAGTGTTTCCATTCGAATTTTTGAAGTGGCACCCCAGCCATTGGTAAAATTAAAATTAATAATAATCTCCAATAATATACAGCAAATTACAACTGCACGATGTGTTCACGTGTCTCTTACTTGAACAAAGTTTTAAAAAAAACATACATGTACGTAATGTGCCATATGGGTAATTGAATTCTAATCAATAATAAATTGATACGGTCGATCTTTGATTCAGATAAAACTTATTTTGCCTTTTCACTTTCATTTCAATTTTATAATGTACTTCGATCTCGATTTATATTTAAAAAATCGATTTTTATTGTCATCATTAGATGAAGTTCGTTATTGTTTTATGTTTGTAATTATTTTCTGACTATTTTTAATTCGATAGCGCAAAAATATATGTGGGTAGCGCTGTTTTTTTCATTTTTTCAAGATAAATGTAACATTTCCAATAAAAACATTAATAAATAATCTTGAGATATGAATGGTATATAAACTCGTACATAAGTTATGGGTTAGTAGAAAATTAGATATATAACTTCTCGGTCCAAATCAGACACACAAAAAAACAATGCTATGATAAAGTATATTTTTTATAATGACCATTATCCGTAGTTATTGGAAACACGTCGAAGAGCGAAGAAAATGTCAAACGTCAATTGCAAGTGCATTGTTTGTAGAGAACAGGTTGTTGGCTCTAAATAAGGCTATAAATCCATTTTCGTTTTTAGACTCATTAGTCAATGGAATAATGTCCTATACCATCTATAGACATTGTACAGAATGCATCACTGATATATTGGACTTCCCTTGCATTGGACGCTGGGCATCAAAACAATTCTAGTGTAATATATTATCCTGAAAAACTACATGGCAGCCATAGTCTCTCCAACATTACACAATTTGATTACATTTTCATTGGTTTTGTGACGTTTTTATAAAAAAAAATTGTCATATCATGTTGGAATATAGATTATCAAACTGATAGCATATTCCAAACCTCAATTCACTATACTCAGTTCTTTAGATAAATTTCGCCATTTTTCTAAAAATAAATTCTTTAAAGAACCTAAAAAATCACTGGTGGATTACCCACCATTTTTCTTCAACTGCAAAGGTTCAATAATTTTAAAGTTCTATCAATTTTAAATTTTTGTTAGAGGTCGAGCTATGGATTATGGAGCATTTAGGAACCAGTATAAAGGTTCAATTTATAGAACGTAAAAGTTGCGATAGAACATTTGTAATGGTTTAATTCATAGAACCTTGAAAAGGTACAGTTAAGAACCTTATTAGAGCCGGCCGGGTTTCAATTTATAGAACCTTTCTGGGAAGTTCTTCATCGAACCTTAAAAGGTTCTGCTGGTGTAGCAAGGCATTGAACCTATAAAAATTCCATCTTAATTCAAAAATAGTTTTAATTGGAATTCACAGTAAAAATTATATTTCTCTATTGCATATGTACTTTAAAAGTACAAACAATACAACTATACAAACTTGTTAGCTGTTTTGAATTAGGCTCTTAAAATTTGTTTCATGGTTATAAAAAAATGAAAATGTGTAGGGCATAAGGGATAGGTTCCACTGTTTTTAGAAGTTTGAAAAAGACTTGATTATTTGTAATTTTAAGAAAATGCAAGGTCTATGGTTAGTGAATTAAGTTCAAAAAGTACATTAGGTATACTGAATTTAACACTGCTTTTCGTATAGGCCTATCTAGCTAAATCTCCCTCGTTTTTTTTCTTCAAATTTTCTAAGATCTAATACTTGTATATTAAGGCCATTATACTCGATCATAATAGCATTGTAGTAGATGGTCCTAAGTAGCATTGAAGTTTTTCTACATACATGTCGTTGGATTATTAGGCGTCTGCATGATGGAATTTCTAAACATGATGGCGACCTGGCGCCAGGGATTTGCCCACAAGCCTGCTCAAACGAGGCATTTTGACGCATTAATCTGGACCCAAAGATGTTAATTCACTTCATTCCTTATACCAGTGGGGTGAATTCATTTTTCATCAAGCTGAATATAGAGATTCGTGGCTCGAGCTTAATTTGGTAATAATGGAATATATAGTATAGGCCCTACGCAAGTTTGCACCATGCATGCGCGTAATATTTTATTAGCCCCATGGAAAATTAATTGCTTAATATGTATCCAGAAAAGAACATTACCGGGCCATGTCTAATGCATCTTGTCATAAATTATCTTTATTCTTCGTAATTAGGCCACGAAATCTGTCAAAGATGGATTCTTATTAACAACTTAATCTGTCAACTTAGTTTTCTGTCGTTTAATGCATCTGTTGTGAGCTATTTTTCCTACCTTTTTTATATTTTTAATCTATGCAGATATGTTGGATCAGTATGAATTTAGCATTGTAGATATGGGCAATGTGCAAGATTTAAATTTTACAAGTGGTTTTAAATTACGTTTTAATGTGCCATTGATTTCCTAACATTAAGTTAGCAAACTATAAAACGTTCCGCAAATTTGCTGGAAAAAAATTCAAGCATATTTCAAGGCCCATCTTTTAAATTATAAGTATCCCCCTCCCCACGGGAAATTATCGCTATATTTTTAAAAAGGTCAAGCTTGCTTTTTTATTTTTTTTTATTTATATAAAAGTTGTTCATAGTGCAGAAGTAAGCTCATATTTCCCCACATTGAATGATTTAATATAGAAAAATGTGATATACACATGTATTTAAAATCTTATATCTTATAATTCCTACATCACCCCAGTGATAAAACAGGACAATTTTGGTCGCTCTATATAATCTCGTGTATGCCAGAATTCCGGGGAATTTGCATAGGAATTTTACGAATTTGACCAAAACTTATGAAAAATATGATACCTTTGATCATCATGATTACAAGAGATCTTACAGTAAGCCGTGTGCATGTGTATGTAAAATGTGTAATATAATGTATTTATTAAAAAAAAAAACATGCAAAATTGCAAGGAATAGTAAAACATAATACTTTCACTAATTGTCTGTTTAGTTTATATTTTGATATGAATTTTCTAATAATTGGCAATTCTAACATCCACTAATAAACTATAAATCTCAGTTAATGTTTGAAACATAGTAGTTTATACGGAAATTTTTCAAACAATGAAAATTTCCAGAAAATTCTACAATTAACTGGTGTCTGACATGACTTTCTAGAATAATTCCCTACTTTTCAGGGTGATAAAAACCCAACTACATTTGCGGTATGTCCGACGACTAGACACACAAAAATTGCTCAACCGTCTAAAACTCAGTTTTGAAAGACCAAAATAGCACTGGTTATTCCAGAATTTATTTTCATAAAATATGCCATTTTTAATTACATCACACGCATTATATTAGGTGTCAAAGTAAAATTGGATTTTCAATGATTAAATTGCATCTGTGCAAAAAAAAATTATAAATATAAGATTGAAATTAATAAGGAGACAATAAATGGTACGTGCCATGCTCTAAAATTACCAGCGAAATGTGCTAGTCACGAGCCTTGGATGAAGAAGTATGATAGGAATTTTTAAATTAAACTTTGATGCTGCATTTATTAGATTTTTATATCAAACGAGTTGCTCATCTCAAACTTCGCTTAATATTCCAATCAAGTTCAATTCTATAATTTTCGTTGAATTATTCATGGAAACTTTCAGAGTTAACAAGCTTTTTCCCCTTGGCATATAAATTCACATGTAAAAAAAAATCAAACGCAAAGTTGTTAGTGCATTTGATTTCTGCATACGAAGTAGTTCGATGGACCTGCATGGGTCTATTGTATGGGCCCTAGTTATTTTGCAGAAAATTTAAAAGTCAGATTCACAAACTGGGTTTTTGGACCACCGACAATTACCTCGTTAAAGTACCTATCCTTATTTTCATTGATTTTTAAACACGAAACCATGCATTGCATCTCTTAAATAAATTTAAGTGTCAAAAGAACAATTTTAAAATTGTATAAATGCTAAAGTTCTTACATATATTATTTTAAGGCTAAATTTTGCAGGCGAAAACCAAATTGTTCAAGTGTTCAGACTGAATAAAAGCATACATAAGACTTACTAAAAGACTTGTCTAATAAATTTAACTCTAAAATAGTTAAAATGAAAGTATAGACTCATTTCAACATTTTATGAAGTTTTAAATTGATAAAAAGTGTCGTAAAGCCTGTCTAGTTTTCTTCAGCACATTTTTGTGATGCAAATAGCACTCAAACAAAGCCTGTTTAATCAATAAAATATTCATAAGCAATCCCTTTGAGACATTACCTCATTATGCTTTAAGTAATATACGAGGCTTTTGTGAAATGAAATCTCGTAGGCTTTCCATAATAGAACATGAAAACAAGAACCAAAATAGCATGGATCGTTAAGGCGCATTCATTAAATCCAAAATATTATCACCATTCGCGTGGGAGGTAAATATTCCTCCCCCTTCCCACCCTAAAAAAAATGGGTTGTAATAATTATTCTTTTTCTAAATATTAATACTTATGAAAATTAAGCTGGGTGAGAAAATGTAAGCTGTCGAAAAATAAGCGCTTTATTAGTCTAAAATGCAAATTTTTCCATGAATACGTTAGTCCGGGTCTTGAATTCTATCTTGTCTTAGACGAAATAAAGATCACACAAATTGCTTAAACTCTTATGCACATGCGCAAGTCTGATTTTTATTCCGGCTTAGATAAGACAAGATAGAAATCATGGCCTGGAGTATTAACTTTTTAGAATGCTGTAATTATAGTTAAAATAATGTGTTCTTGTGTAATCAATACTGTGTTCTTGTGTAATCAATACTGTGATTCATCCAGTAATGAGATTACAATTATATAGCATGATAAAACAACAGCCTATCACAGCATCTTCTTTAAGAATGTCTTAGAAAAATACATGTACTGAGGTTAGTCCCCAGAGCAGTTGGTGCTCGTTTCGTACATGTTATCTTCATATTATTGATGATAGCAAATCGGTGCTTGTTCAAAATGTGATTCTGTGTGCATTTTTCTCGTCCATGTCTCGGACATTGAGATGACCAGCTGACACCAACGTTACAAGAAATACACGAAAACGAATTGCCCAACCAATTGGGTATCGTCAAGGCAAAATTTCATAATTACTTTGGTAAAATGTCATCGTTTCTTTGGCAAAATATCCCCAGCTGTTATTGATCCGTTTATTATCAGGTCACCAACTGGGAAATAACAGTTAGCTCGTGCAGCGACCAATGATTATCTACACGTAAACAACGTAAACGGTGTTGGTGTTTACAGATCCCAAATGGTGCAGAATATAGGGTTTTTTCTTCTTCAAAATTAACGTTCGCCACTGATTTTCTGAAAGAGCATCTCAACTATAAATGTTATGTGTTGTCATGGTGTTTATCCTTCTTATCGAAAGCATACAATTATGGCATGTGCGAGTGTGGGAACAAAACATATAGCAAAGTGCAACCAAATGTTACAAATCACACACGCAAACCAAAATAATATCTTGGCGTTATTTCACAATCAACGATGAAACCACAGCAGGGGGTCTTGCTAAAAAGTCTTAAAGTGTCTTAAGATATAAAAAGATGTCAAAACACTTAACAAAATAAAAATGTTTTAGTCTTAAAACTAATGTATCTTATGGAAAAAGTGTCCTATTATTGAACGTTGTTTAAATTATCTGATATTGATGGAGCGTGATTTTTGTACAACTTTTTTTTTAAAATTGGTTTCAAAATCGAGAATAAAGCAGTTTATTACAGCCTTCTACAGTGTTATTCAAAATAAAATGGTGAAAAAGTTGGTTTATTCATAAAAGACCTGAATTGTTCGACGATATGTTGGTCATGCAAATGGATAATAACATTTGGTACCCTTAATTAATGTATGTCTTATCAAATTGTATTTTACTCGAAATTTTACCAAAATTTGTTTGCATAACTTTACTGTCCCATAAAGTTTAAAATTGAGACCGTAAAACATTCCCTTTTTAGTAGTTTTTTTAGAAAAGTGTCTTAAGTCTTACTCTTAAGATAAGACACTTTTAATCAGGGTAAGCCCTATTATATATACCCACAGTCTGATCATAAAATCTACTAATGCAACAAGGTGAACCAAATGCCAGGTACTGCTAGACTAAAATGATAGCTACACCTTCTGAATATACTTTTGCAGTTTCGTATCAACAAACATGGTTTTCCATGTCGTAAAGTCACGTTTCTTTGGTTCCTGGCTATTGAAACGGTGGTATGGATTGCTAAAACCTTACATTTTTACAGAGTGCACCTAGTTTTTCTTGGAGATCACCTGCAGTTGACGTTTGTATTTATCCAAAGGGCATGGGAGCAGAGAACAAAATCCACACCGGTGTGAATCAAATTGTTTTTCTAAGTGCTGCATAACAATCATCGACCATCAGTTGATGTACCTGTTTTGTTTTGTTGCGTGGGACTTCACTGACGGTTTGATTAAAGAAACAAAGCTCGTTGGCGGAAGATGGTGTACATATTTCACTTTCTAAAGATAGACCATTTGTCGGTAAAAGATTGCATCCTATGGATACACGATGCTTAAAATTACCTTATCAAATTTACAGAGATAATAACAAGGCACGTTTCGTTCGCCTGACGTGCAATACGATGTCCAAATTGACGTGAAATTCAGCCTATATTCCCCGCCTGGGTTGAGCACTCCCTAAGGGCCTTGAAAAGATTTTGAAATCATTCCCGATATTAGATTAAGCATGCTTGACGTGCTATAGCGCTGGAGATGGAGTTGTCGGGATTGAGATATGTATCAATCATGGCATGAAATCGATCGCTATTTTCAAAAGGGATGGAAAAATAATAAAGCCAAGGCATTCCCACAAAGTGTTAAAATAAGTATGTAACATTTGTTTACAACTCTCTGAATTTCTATTTTCAGTGGCCAGTCCACCAGAGAAGAAATGCTCGAAAGATGACAGCGAAATCAACACGGTAGCATCCAAGAATGGCCAACTATCCAGTAAGTTTTATGTACATTCAAGGGATTCCCTACAAAACAATTTTTCAACTTATAGTTTTCTAACTTTTATAACAATTTCATTTGACCATAAGAATATGATACTATTGCTAACGACTGCTGTTTCAGAGCATAATTTACAACTTGTATGTCACAAGCTTTACTATTATAACAATTTTTTTTTACATATCATACTCGTGCTTCTAGATTGAAGTTATTTTTTTAGTTAAAAAAGCATGTATATTTTAATTTATGTAACTTGTTGAAATGAGTTAAATGGGGGATTCCCCAGTTCTATACATGCAAGACTGGTTGAGTGTACCTTCTCGTGACTATAGCAATATGGGAATGACTAATGCAATATTTGTATAATGAATTCCCATTAATTGGAAAAAAACACTTTACCCTGACTATTTCAACTATCCAATTTCCCGTGACCAGACTTCCCAGGTCTCTTCGACGAGTTTTTCAAATTCCTTGACATTTCAGGTTTTTCCAGGTTGTTGAAACCCTGATAAGCTTATAATTTGTTATTGAATGCAAGTACACTGATAGTAGCATTTATTACTTGCATACTACTGGACTTTATTATTACTTAAAAATCTACCAAGCACTCCCCCCATTTTATTTTTTATGTATGTATAAAATTGTTAAAAATGAGTTAAATTTGGGATTCCCTATTTTTATTCAGGAAAGCTTGGCTGAGTGTATCATCTCTTAATTTCTGTGATAACTTATAACTGACTAGTTCCCTGACCTTTCAAGTTTTCTCCAGGTCTTTAGAAACCCGGCCAGTTATAAATAAGTTCTTACATGTACTCGTTTATGAGTCAAATCTTGATGTTGCCAAACAAATTCAATTTATGTTTTTAACTAGAGTCCTTTGTAACAAAGAATTTTACACAAAATGGTAACTTTGCCTAAAAAGGCATACAGGAAACGGTTGTTTTTAAATGTGGAGCTAAAATGCCTTTGCACTACCGATTTTTTCCAGTCTAGATAACAGCAAAATAAACAACATATTTGATAGAAACAACGGAACAGTGCATCAAAGCACATAAGCTTCTCATCATCTAAAACAAATGCTTTAAACAAAAAACATTAACTTTCAAGAGACGTTCTAATCCAATGTTTATCAACATTTTTTACTCACAGGACCCAACTTCGGGCTAATAATAAATACATGTACAGGGTATCAGTAACCTTTCAGCCTTTTGCTATAACTTTCTTCCCATGCACTTAAGCCATTTTATCTTTAGCTTTTTAGAAGAAGAAAAAATTCACAAACAGGAGCAACCTTGTTGAAGTGTCCTTATATAGGTGCGATAATCGATATTTGAAACATTCTGACCTTTTGGATGCATGCATCTTCCAAAATACAAAAAAAAGCACCAAAGATGAAACGTGATCCAATTTAGATCACATCAAAGATTGGGGTGTGGCATTTTCCCTTATTAATGAAATTGCAAATGCTTGTCCCTATTCCAAATGCATATTCCGTTTATTGTATGCATTTAGGTTCATTACACGATTGCTGATTAATCCATATTCTTGTTTTGGGGGGATAGATTTTTTTTTCTGAAATTTATTACGGCATTGTCAATGGATTGCACCCATATATTTGCAGGAAAAATAATCGTTAATCCTGAATGGCTCACGCAAGAGCTTTTGCCTAGACTTGCAGCCTACTTCCGCGTGTTCTAGTCATATCCTAACCCTCGGTTACCTTTGGTATTTCCGCAGGCAAAACTTTGGAACGAATTCTTATAGATTGCTACTATATATTAACACGGTTGACATACATACAGTAGAACCTCGATTTTATGAACGAGTTTTTAAAAGAATAAGAAACAATTCAGTTAAATATTCAAAGTTATTTTATCACAGTATACATGTACAACTGCACAGTAAATATACAATTGTACTGTACATGTATTTATTTACATTGTATAACATTTATTTAATTAATTTCTACAAGTTTGAGGCCTGTGCCCGCCAAAAAACGCACCGTGTGGTCGGCAGGCGCATGCCACGTGCTTATGAGTTCATAAAATAGAAGGTTCATAAAATCGAAGTTCTACTGTACTGAATTTTGTTTGATGATCCAAAACTCGACCTTAGCTGCCACATACAATATAGTTTTAATTTGTCTTGTATGTCATTTCTACAGGCATTTTAAAATTTCGCGGATTTTAGGATGAAGTTTTTGCTTTAATACACCAGCGAAAATTTAAAATAATTCTTATTTATTAATTTAAAAAAAAAACTGAAAATTTGCATACAAAATTTATTGACTGCATTGTCCTATAGATAATCAGAGATTTTTTTTAAATTTTTAATTCATAAGAAGCCATGCTAACTAAAAACTTTCCCCATAGGAAAGGTATGTGGTGTTGTATATCACCTTAACAAAATTAAAACTTGCCATAAGGGAAAAGTATCTTAATAAGGGTCTTAATCGTAAGATTGTTACTTTTTTACATCATCTGTTTTAGATAAAGCCAAATACAAAGCTGTAATTATTTTCTTGTATTTAATGAAACAGCACATATAAGATATTAAAAATAAGAAACCAAAACAAACAACAATAAAGCAGCCTAACAAACTTATTTAATTCATTTCTCCACCAACTTTGTGGCGTCATGCTTTTAAAATTTAGACTAATACGTATACATGTTTGTAGCATTAAGTCAGGTTAATGACATTTTTTGAGCAAAAATGTCTTAATTAGCCAGCTATGTAGCCAATAAACGTGGTTTGAAATGGTATTCGAAATGAAAGATCTCACTTTGGTACTTGGATATTACATGGTGATGAATGTATCATTTATCTTTCTAGAACAAGGAGGGTTAAAAATCTTTCGGAGGTCAACGCTAAAAAGAACGCAACTGACGAGGACCACGCGGGTTCAAAGTTCAACGGATGATGAAGCTTTGGATGCTGTAGATCTCAAAGGAGACAACATGCCTCCAGCAGAGACCCCTGAAGCATGTGAAACAGCAGTCTTAAGGTAAGACTTACTGCTAGAAATAATGCAGAGTAGTTGAGCAAACAGTCAATTTGTTAATCATCAGTAGTGACATTTTAACGTTATTTTTTGGTCATCATTACTTATCATTAGAAGTCATAATGACTTCTTTATGACCATTAGCTGGGTTACGAATGTAGATACACCCGGTTAATTAATTATACAAAATTGGTAGTGAAAGGTAGTCTGGCTGTTGCAAACAAGAAACTTTGCAAATTGGACTAGACAATTTTTTGTACTTTTTGAAATACGGATTGCAGTAAAATGCACAAAGTTGTTGCAAGAATGAAATTCATTCCAGGATCAGGGTCCCATAAGGTATACAATTTATAAGCCAGTGCCAGTGCATCTGGCAGTTCGAATCAAGTTGAATATATGCACCTCTTGTAATCACGTTGCAGCAAAAGATTGGCCTAAAATTTCAAACAATTCCAAAGTTCCAACTCTCTCGAGTAAAAAGAGTAGAAGAAGATGACAAAAACCATTTGTAACCAAAACGATGCCATTTTTTTCATTATGCCAGCTCCATCTGCGTATAATACAACTACAGTTTTTTCTCCACACACCTTTGGGGCACGTTTCCTAGCTTTTGTATAATATTGCTTTTCTTATCCAACCTCGAGAAGCAAATCAAATGATTACAGTTTTTCCTACTGTTACGTCTTTTGCACATTGCATTGGAAATCCAATACTAAAATGGAGTGTCACGTAACCCCAAAGGGCAATGTTGAAAATCACTATAGAATGCTCCAGCCTATATTCCAGAGATATCATAAAGTCACAGAGATCTAATGTACTATTAAAACAACGTAAATTAAATATTATCATAAATTGGCATAAAATATATTGCATTATTTTAAGAAAGACTACATTTTCATTCTCAGAGCCATATGGTACAGAATTCCGGGACGAGTTATGAGATTGGAATATTAACATAGCATTAAACACAATGTCACATATTGTATACCGTAGCCCATTTCGCCGGGGAATTTATTGATTCTATTCAAATTCGTTTAATCAATCATAATTATGCAAATGAAGTCTTCCTCCGGCAAGATGCAATTTCCTCAAAGTCGATGGATGTTTTGTACTATAAAGGGCAATTTCGAGTGAGACAATTTTTTCTTGTAGTACCAGTCTTTTGTTTACACATTCTGAACCAAACCGAGTTTGCTGCATTTCAGTCACGTTTAATGATCTATCTTGAACATCCCTCTTTAAAATTTAAATTCGCAAAATAACGCATCCATTTTTCCGCCTGGATAAACCAAAACGTGACTTCCACAAAATGCTGCTGTAATTTCTCAAAAAAAAAAAAAAAAAAAAAAAAAAAAAAAAAATACATTGAAAAAAATGAGTTGCCTGAAAAAGTACTGGAGAGACTAGACAACTGTCAACGTGACTATTTTTGCAAAACAGCACATACAAAAAAAAAATCATGTATTTTTGTGAAAATGGCATTTTTTTATTCTTAACACTATATCTGAGCACTGAAGCAAACTTTATAATCGAAACTTTTCACTTAGTATTTCTGTGATAGAGATTTCCACAAAAAAATGTCACAATGCACTTTTGTTAATCACATTTCATTTTTTTTGTATCATTCTAGGCTTAGATCAATATTAAAACAACTCAATGGTGGACAGGTTCCTGTGGACATCCTTCAAAGGAATTTACAGTTTGCTGTTCAGGTACTAGAAGCAGTTTACACAGAAGATCCAAGGTAAGTTTAATGCCAGCCCAAAATTTGCATTTCAATTTAAATAAATCGATTAATCCACTGCTCCTTTTTATGGTTTCGTTACACATTTTGCGTGCTATAAATCATTGCAACCACTTTGTTGATCGTTTAGAAAGTTTCAAGAGATTGTTTAACATGTCACGTCGACACTAAATTCTGCTTCCATATCCTCAGACAAAAACACGTAATGATTAAAGCGTAATAGATAAATGTAGAACGTTTTGCACATTACTTACAATTGAGAAGCTTCAACTTGAACGTGTTAGCTTAGCTTTCTTTTAAAAAAAATATGTTCACGCTAACACGTTCACGTTGAAGCTTCTCAATTGTAAGTAATCTATTACGCTCTAATCATTACGTGTTTTTTACATAAATACACAAATTACATAAAATTACATAAATACATAAAATTTAAGATTTCTTGGATAGCAAAGGATTCTGGCAATAAAAAATTGGCATGGTCATGAGACAAGTGATCTCGAAACATGATTATGATAAGACTATAGTGAGACATGCTGATGAGACTAATTAGACTAGTGTGACATGTTGATGAGACCATGCAGTTCTGTGAGATGCTAATACGACAAATGAGACATGATGCTGATGAGACTAGGGAGACATGATGCTGATGAAACTAGTGAAACATGCTGATGGGACTAGTGACACGTGCTGTTGAGACTAGTGAGAAATGATACTGATGGGAAGTGAGACATGTTGATGAGAC
>JAQGCC010000699.1:0-31625 GCA_034698905.1 Xestoiulus laeticollis
GCACACCTAAAGGATTTTTCAAAGAATTTTTTTTAAAAAAAAATTTCAAAAAATTTTAAAAACAAAAGGGAAAAACATCAGCTCGAAATTCGGCCCCATCTTAACCATTGGGGATCATAGTGGGGATCGCCCCCTTAAGGGGGAACGAAACACGTCCTTTCCTATGGTTAAATTTCTTGACCAGCCCAGCGCATTTTCTAAATAAAATTCTGGGGGAAAAAAAGGCTAAACATACTCTGTTCATAGATCTACGGCATAACTTCCAGGCTTTTTTATGCAAACGTCTGGTTATTTTTAAAATTAATATATAATTATTTTCTTTAAATTTAGCGGGTGTTTTGCGTGGTCTTGCTGCCACCTGGTGTAAGCTACCTGCAATTTATCGTCGTGTTTTTAAAAAGTATTGATTACTTGCGTAATATTAAAGAAACTGCTGTGAAATGTATTTGTGTTATAGCAAGATAAATAATTCATGCTTAAAAATTAAAATACACACCTTATATAACTGCTAGAATTAATTTGCTGATCTCGTAACAAAATTCAAATTCCGAAAAACGCCTGTAGCTAACGCCAGGTGGCATCATAAACTTAGCCACGTGAGATGCACGTGACGTTTAAAATTTATTCTTATTTATTAAATTTAAAATTTAAGGGCCATTTTCATAAAAAAACAACCTGGAAGTTATGCTCTAGATCTATGAACACAGTATTTTTAACAATTGTTTTCCCAGAATTTTATTTAGAAAATGTGCTGGGCTGGTCAAGAAATTTCCCCATAGGAAAGGGGTGTTTAATTATTTCAGCCTTATTTTAGTCTAGCTAATTTCCTTGAAACTAAATCGGAATTTTTTTAATATTGCAAATAATTATGGATATAAATCCAGGCTTCTTTACATTTTTTTTTATTTTGGAAACTTTCGATAACCAAAGCGGTTTCTTGGATGCTTGGATACTCGCGGTTAAAGAATTTTAAATTTGGCGGGAAATGTTTTTGAAATCGGTAACATTTATAACATTAAGATGGCGCCATAGTCGCTGTTGGAAATTCCTATGTGGTGTCACGTGGCGCTTGGGATATCATATTGCGTGTACAGGTGTACACCTTCTGCTAGCAGGTCAGCACGAGTGTGGACCTAAAAATGTATTCGGAACGAAAACATTCTGATAAAGAAAGGTGAGAATAGGTCATAAAAATTGTTCATTGTTTATTTTTATTATTTTGTACGATGAGAAGTCGAATCCCAAGTTGAAATATACGTCAGTATGCATTACATGTAAGAGCTAGGTTACGTATGGTCCTGGATGCTTTAGGCTTCTCCAAATGGAGCTCGGTGATTTTTATTAGGATTTGTACTTTTGGCTAGTTTTTAAGATTGCATGTCATGTAAACGACCTTTACTTTAATGACCTGACTAACTACTCCCTCTTTGAAAATATGAAGGCCTATTGTCATTTGAACAATATAGAGTAGGTCATATAGTCGGACATAAGCATTTCTGTAATCTGGAATATTTATGCAATGGACATTACTTTCAGATGGATCTGCGTGTATCCGGCATATATTAACAGTAAGAAGACAGTGGCGGAGGGCAGAAGGATTTGCAAAGCAAAGGTATATATCACCAAATTTTATTTTTCTTCGAGAACAGCTGATCTTCAAGTTTGTGTAGATTATTTTTTTTCTCTGCTGGATAGTCTTGGCGTGCGGTTTGGAAATTAATCTTAAATGGTTTTTCGTTTGTAGTGTGTTGAAAATCCCACATACCATGAAATCCGTGATGTTCTTGCTGCTGCAGGTTTGACAGTAGGCGTCGAGGTAAGATAAACTGAAACCACTAAAATTTAAATGCTGCTCGGTCACGGTGTACATAGTTGTTTTCATTCTGCTAAGGATTTGTTGGTTTGCATGCAAAATACTTGCATAGCTTTAGATGCCAAGATGGAAATTCTTGCATTATTATATGTATCGGTTTGGTTTCTGGTATTATTTCTGGTGGTATTTATTGGGTTTAAGCATGATATTTGACGCATGCCGATCCTGTCATAGTTATATCTGCTGGTAGTTTTAATTTGCGTTATTAGGCAACATTATACGATTACCGTAGCTTTATTCATACGTTTCAAAGTGCATGTACGGTCTCTGTTGCGGATTTCTGTTGCTTGTGTAATGGCAGCTAAACATGTTGTCATTTACTTAAATCCGGCATACAGAATGCGATATAAATATGTTGATAAAGCTGCTTTCCATGTTTTGGTATTTTAATTTTACAGAATAAAATCTACTGCAGGGAACCAAATAAGGATATCACATTTCGCGGGAGGGTTCGTGTCCATCTAAAAAATGATGATGGAACACCAGTCAATCCTAATTTTTCTACACGTAAGAAGTGTTTTTTTAATTCAAACACATGCTCTAGTACAAGTATAACACTGGCCTTCCATTACACAGGTGATTCCATATTGCTATACCTAGGAGACACAATTCCTAAACTTAAAACCAGACAGCAGAAACAAAGTGGTAGTGAACAATCCCAACCACAACAAAGTTCATCAAAAAAAGGAAAGGGTAAAAAAGGAGGAAAGCGATGATGTTATCTTCCTCATGAGCTGTAATGGATTACTTCTTATAAATATATGTTCACAAATTTTATGTTGTGGATTTCAAGCAATGTACTACACATCCATGCTAATAAACTGAGAACTTCTTAAAAATATATTTGTACTCACATTGATTCAGTACATGTATTAAGAATAAACTACATGTGCCTTTGCAAAAAAATGAATTCACGGGGTGTCGGCAAGGGTTCGTCGCGTAGACGAAAAATAAATTTCCGTGTTGAACGTAGTCGTATCACTTGAGATAATTTGGACGTTTTTGCCGAATCTAACTTTTACTTGCAAGATCTGGATCGGTTAGGCATAAATGTCCATACTATCTTGTCTCGAGCAATATGTTCAACGTCGAAATTTTTTTTCGTTGGTCGACATGCCGAACCCTTGCCCCGAAGTCGTCGGGAAATCTAGAATTATTCTTCACATAACTGTTGAACGGTAAAGTTCATATCGGGGGGAATCTGATTTGAAAAATACTACCATAGATGTTCCTTTTATCACTGGAACGATTTTTTTTGTACTACTAGTTTGGTACTTTATATCAAATACTGTATGATAAAATTTCATGCAGTGATAGTTTTATTCTGAAAAATGTCTCCTAAAATTTCTAGATTTTTTATAGCTGTGAATTTGGCAATTCAAATCCCTTATATCCGAACAGTTGTTACCATTTTATATAATTGGCTTGTTTTTCCACATAATTTCCTAGATAACCTGAGTAGTTCATTATATATAATCTCATGCTTTTCATACAAACTTTTTTGCCATTACCATTATTTTCGATAAACGATTTCCCCGATATAAGGGGAGAAATTTGTTAAGCATGCTTTAAAATTAAGTGGAAATGCATTTATTATTATATTATACTGCAACTTCTGATAGCTATCAATCTTGGAGAATTTTTAAATGTTTGAAACTATATGTCCATCCAAGAGTAAAGGACCATACAACTGGAACCATAAAAAATGTGACATAAAATTAAAAAACAAGTTTATTTTAAATACAAGTAAGATTTTATTGAAAGGAAGATGTATAAAATTTTCGTATCTATGAATATGAAAATAAAAACACTGCTCTTCACCCAGCTACTAGATGGTGCAATACAGTGACGTTTTTAGTCTGAAAACTCCAGGAGTTTGCATTTAGGCAATTGTCACGATTGATAGCCAAGGTACTAGAGACCCTCTTGTCAACAGCTAAAATCATTTTAATACCGTCGACGTAATTCACCTCCTATTTCTTGCTCTAATTATAAGAGCAATATAGGCAATGATACGGTAAACAAATAGTTGAGCAAGCAGTAGTATGATGTCGTATATAAAATTATCCTAGGGGGAAAAATAATTGATTAGCAAGTTTTTCTATCACTGAATATTTGAAATTAAGTATTTCCATACTTACAGGAGTAAAGTTAAATGATTCTAACACTTGAGCTCCGTTTCGGTAGCAGGTTTGGTTTGCAGGCCGATTACACTCTGAAAAAAAATGCTAGAATGCAAAACTATTCTTGGAGTTTGCAATATGTCTATGCAAGTTACTTACCGATATAATGTATATCCTGCCATTGATTAATTAATAATGCTTCATTGCTAAATCTGAACCATGACAAGTATTCCATCCAAAATAGCCATTTTGGAAAGGAGCTAGAAATAACATTTACATCATTGGAAATTAATCATGTTTTTAGTCATATTGGAAAATTAGATTGTTCACATTTGTAGGGATGTTGGAAAATTATTGCTAATGATTTATATGCCATCAGAACTAAGATACTTACTTTGCATTCAAGAAGAAGCCACCAAAGAATAATAATGGGGCAGTAAGAGGGCCTGCTATTGATAATGCCACAGTGATATTTCCACTCACTGTCGACATCATATATCCTATTTAAAGAAATAATCGCAGTGATTAGGAATTCCCTCGATTAATTGCAAGAATATTAATCAAGCTAACTGTTACCGAATGAACAGGCACAATGTGTCACTAGAGTCACAATAGCACAGGCAAGCATAAACTGTATAAAACCAGGATAAAGTCCTGAAAAAAAAAATTGAACTTAATTAATCGCTCATGCTCTGTTGCCAATAAAGGGTTGTAAATGATTAATAATATACCTGTCATCCAATAAGTAATTGAGGTAAAAAGTACTGCAATAAATACAAATAGAGGTGCCTGAAAAAAATGACATGACAATTACATTACAGAAATCAGAGATGGACAAATGGGATCAGAAAAATTGCATAACCTTAATTCACTAAATTGAATTAAAATTAACATTTGTTTACCTCAGCAAGTGTCTTTGCCCAAAAGTAAACCCCAGTTCTGTACATTCCATTTTCGTGTTCTCGATAAAACACAGGGAGCTCCAAACAAAATACCTGTAACAGAAATCAATTATTAATGAATATTGGCAATATAAATTTATTTTGATGGAGGCAGTAATAGAAGGAACTACGTACATGAATTACTCCAAAAACATTTTGAAATGTCATGTTTGTTAGCAATAAAAATAACGCTCCGTTGATGTTCATAACTCCTTCTTGATTGATAATTTGCCCAAAGAATATAATACCGAGCAGAAGTGCCACAAACTGTAGAAATATAACATGGTTTATTTGTGCAACAGGTAAGTCTGGAATGTGCAGATCAGTTCATCATGTGCATATTCAACTTACAGTCGATTGAAAAAATCTCGCCTTCAACAGATGAGGTTCTCTGGCAACTGTTAATACAGAACGCCATAATAATGCTTTGAACTGTGCCCAACAACTGGCCTTGTATCTAATTTATAAAATACAAAAAACAATTTTAAGATGTTAAAGATTTACAAATAACTATTTCTGATAGATTATTGTAACGAACCTTGTCTTGTGTGTAGTCCATAATGCTTCCTCACCCTTAAAAATAATGAACATTTTAAATATGGATTTATCAGTTGAATCATTTCAGATTTGATGTACTTACATCATTGTAGTAGTTATTTCTTGTTTTATTTATGGAATTCATAAGTGCGGTTCCTTCATCAGAACCATCAAATTGATCGCAAATTGCCTATCAAAAATGTAACAATTAGAATGAACATGGTTTTAGCATATAACTAGAGATTTTATAGAAATATTCTTACTTCTACTCTCTTCTTCCTTTCATCTTCCAAGCCTGGTACAATGGCCAATGTTAAGATGTAGAAGTCTGCAGGATTAAAGCTGATAGGACATTCATATCCTTGACTAATACGAAGCCATCAATATTATTAGATGCATATCAATGCCATAACAATAAAATAGATATTTTAGTAGATTTAAAAGTATTTACTTTTTAAAATACTCGTAGGCAGCATCTCTGCTTCCAAGAAATGCAACTCTGCCCTCAGCCATCAGTAATATCCTGAAAACAAGAAGAGATATTAAGAAAGATTTAAAAATTAAAGGTCAAGCTGGTTAAATGAACAGGGTTTACCTATCGAACATTGCAAATACTTCAGAAGATGGCTGGTGAATTGTACTGATCACAACTTTGCCTTTAGCAGCCATTTCCTTTAGAACAGTGATCACATTTTGGGCCATAAATGAATCCAAGCCAGAGGTAGGTTCGTCACAGAACATCAGTGGGGGATTTGTCAGAACCTGTATTAACAATTGGGCACTTGTATATAATGCATTAAAATAGACCCAAATTAATTTTGAATTTATTTTCATTACCTCTGCAGCAAATGCAAGCCTTTTCATTTCACCTCCAGAAATGCTTTTAGCTGTTCCTGGATCACCAATTATTGTATTTGCACATTTTTTCAGCCCAAGCTATAAAAAAAGTTAGTAATTTCAGGATAATTTTTTGCTGTAGTTTTCTCCAAAGTAAACTTTATTATTATAATTACCTCACTGATTACTTCTTCAACTCGCTTCATTCTTTGATCATAAGGTATTTTTCGATCCATTCTTAATATTGCCTGAAAGTTTATTTTACCTTGTCAATTTTTTTATAGTAGATTTTAATTATTCAGTTTCTGGAAGATATGGCATGCAAACTACGGGATAGTTTCAATAGATTTTATACAGGTTTGTGGATGATACCTGAAAAATAAGCTGCTCTCGGACAGTCAACGATGCAATGAATAAATCTTCCTGTTGTACATATGCTGACATCTGCAGAAATGACTCTTGAGAAACTGCATTTCCATTAATTTGCACTTCCCCATCCACTAAGAGATTACTAGCCGTTCTCATGGTCAATACGTTTAATAGGGTTGTCTTGCCAGCACCGCTAGAAAACATTTATGCAATTTTTGTCAGAATATTTTGATCAGTTTACCAGCATTGTGATTCATTTTTGTGGTTTTTAATGTATTTTAAATTTGAACTGTAATCATTAAGATTACAACATATTAATCATGCGTTTATCCATAGTTTGTGATAGCTGACCCACTTCATTTAAGATTTAGGTCGTTGCTTTTATTAGTTGTACAAGAGAAAGCTGGTATTAAGGTTATCATTGGTCCATTATTTTAAACGACTAGCTTATCAAAGATTTTAGAAATCATCAAATATCAAAAAGTCTAGGATTTTGAAAATATGGTTTAGATTGTGTAAATCAAAGCTCCAACTTATTTAAATTTGGTGAAACAAATAAAATTATCTACTTACCTAGCACCCATTATTGCTAATAATTGATTAGAGTGAACAACGCCATTCACTGAAAAGTAAATTAAATATTTTTTAACCGTGTTTTAAAATTGTTACGCGATTTTTCATCAAATATAGAAATGCCTTAATTACCATTCCTCAAGATGTGCTTCGGAGAATCTATTTGCGGTTCAGATGAACAACATTTGCTACACGACTTTTTTCGATTTGATAAGAATACATTTATGTTATGCCAAGACAATGAAACATTGTCGTTCAGTTTGCCATTCATGTTAATCTTAGCATCTCCATTGTATATAGTTCTTGGCATCTGCAATGTAAAAATGTAACAATTGTACTCTTTTATTAGAAATCAAAATCGTGCGCCATTTCGTGCAAGGTAATTCAATCTATTTTTATTAGTCCATGTAATGGCAATTTTAAATAACAATAATGTCGATGAAGATTATTATAAGGTTTTATTTAGAATTCAAGATTAGTTGGCTTTAGATTTTAAAATTTCATTTTGTTCAGTTAATTAATGTCCCTGTTTTTTTTTTTAAAAGAACTTGCAGAGGATTTGATGTCACATCAGACAAAGTGTCATAGTTTTTTTTTTATTTAGCTTAGACTTTGACTATTGCACAGGACTGTTTTTGATGACATTTTGCCTCGTATTGGCCAACATATGGTGTGACCTGTTGTCGATGGTCTGGCGTCAAGTTATTGAAGTTAACGGTGCTTGCACTCAATGTGTTGCTATGTTGTTTCAAGAAATCGGATAGCATGTTATCAAAATATCTCATTTCAGTAACTGCAACCGAGTGTGGACTTTACTTTATGAAAGGGAAAATAATTAGAAAATCACAAGTCGTAAATTTTGTTGACATACTTTAATTAGTTTAATAAATTAATTTGCAATTTCGTCAGATTTTCTGTTTTTTATCAACTTGAGGATCTCCAAACAGTTTAACACATTGCTAATAGGTCTATGTACTTTCCATAGAATAGAAAAGACTTGAGAATTTATTGCAACTAGTGTTAATGTAATAAACATGTTTTGGTAATGCAAAAACCCACATGCTTTCCAAAGCTACAAAATGAAGCTTTTTATTAGCCATGTTTTTCAGACACCTAATCTAGGAACCAAGCAGATAACCACTTTTTTTTCTTAGCATTTCCTTGTTATACAAGTTACTCTTGTAATCAGTTTAGTCTAGAGGAAGTGTATTTAGAGATTAATAGCATTTATACGTTTTGTTAATACAAAAATTGGTTTCCAGTTTATTAATCCCTTAATAATTATAATTTACAAGATTAAAATTTTCTACTAAAAACTTGTAGATTGCAATTCTCAGGTCAGGTTATACCAAACTGTTTTTCAGCTGAGGAACATAAGAAATACAGACTTAGTTATATATCGTGCTAAAATGATAACGGGAAATGTCAATATGTATATCTTTTCTTGGTACCTTTGCACTGAAGTCGCGATAAGCAAGGATACATAAATTAAATCCCCTAGCCACACTCAAGTGTCGAATGAATAAGAAGTTTTTGTCACTTTTAGATCTGTACTAAATTTAATAATTAATAAATTAAGACTTACTCCATTGTATTTATTGTCTCCGCTATCTCCAAGAAGTGGTACTCTTTCCTCTACACCAATATCCATTTTAGTCTTCTTGGAATTCACAAAGTGGTAATCAGGGTGTTTGTCCTTCCAAACTTTTGTAATTCAGTAAACAATTAATGTGACTTAGGTAAATCTGAAAAATAGTTGAAATTTCAATATTAAAATTCATTCATGCCATATGCAGTGCAAGATAATCAAGGTGCTGATTTCTATACATCGTCACTGATTCGTCAGGTTCTTGGTACGATTATCATAACATTGATTTCATAGGCACCGATGATGTATTCCTAAAAAATTGTCGTATACGTCCCAGTTGACTGTTCTTGTTCGAATGATGTAATGTGTTGATGTTTCTGTCCTCCTTAAATAGTTTATCAGTGAATGAAGATAAAAGTCCATGTCCTATCAGAAGTGCATTCTGGGAGTAAAAGCAAGTCATGTTTCTCTTCTAATGTTAACTTTTACAATTAGAGTTGTGCAACGGGATTTCACTAATTGCCATAAATTTTAATCCAGGTTAGGGAAAATTCCGGTTGAAACTTGAAGTTATTATTGCACACATAATAAAATGACACATTTCAGAGAATTCAAGTTAATGTAATATTTATGTTTGTATACACTCTGAGGTATGGAAATGATAAGTCTAATGATTAGGTACACTCTTGAAATAAAACTGAAAATATAAATTATGGCTTGCATTTTTCAACTAGCTCATCAAGGCCATATCTAGATTATAATATAAGTAACTTACATGATGTACATTTATAGTTTAATTTGGAATTGAGGGTCGATCTTATGTTCACCGTTCAAGATGCTTCCGTCAATTTCTTAAAGATTATATTTATAACCTTTGAATGGCATGGTTTTCAGTAGCATACGAATTTTTTAATTATCTTATCAACACAATATTTTAAGTTTCTGTCACGTTTGTGCTTTTAAAGGAAGCTTAAAGTGCAGGACATCGCACCAAGTATGAATTAAAATTGTCGTTGCGCCTGAGATTTGCACCATACTAAAGTAAGCATTAACGCTAATTATAAATAATGTGTTCGACTTGTATACCATGCATGGCATGCATCGAATAAGTACCATAACCATAACAGTCATGATCTCTAATGTACTTGGAGACTTTTAAGGTCAGTATTTGAAGACATCCAAATGTGCAATATTAGGGCAACTCAGATAGCTGAGCACTCCTGGGCACTTGAGCACATTGAAAATTGAGAACTAGTGCCATGCATGCACAATACCACTCGTTCGAAAAATTTTAGTGCACAACTGAGTGGACCCAGTGAGATTGCTCAGTTCGAACGAGTGGTATTGCGCATGCATGACACAAGTGCTCAATTTTCAATGTGCTCAAGTGTCCAGGACTGCTAAGCTTGAGTTCCCCTAGTGCTTTATATTTTTGTTTTAAACTTTTACGGAACACTTATCAAAGCGCACTAAAATTGTCAAAGCACATCATCAGTTCTTTAATGGTATTGTTTTAAATTGAATATCTTTATTTCAATGGATAGAAGAAAATCAAGCTGTGGCTAAAATGGTCTACCCTATTGTGAAAACTCTTTGTTATAATAGTTTTTTATTTATTAACTTGTAAAAGGTTAATTTATTCGTAGAAGTATTTTAATTAAAAAAAATATAGGGTTTGAAATGCACTGATTTAAAGGGTTGAGCATCATAGAATGACAGACTATATACATGTATGATTATAATATACTGCAATTCAACATTAATTCAATGGTAGGCTTCTTGAATAAATCTTGTACAGATTATGTATACACTGTAGGTTAATATAAAAACTTGAACATGAAACCTGAATTAACTCTGACAACCTTCGCATCGCCCTTGAGCATATTATGCATGTATTAAGGTAAAGTTTTTAAATTATGATTAGCCTATCGGGAATTCTTTGGGAAAGTTATAGTTGTATATTTATGTAAAAAAAATTCAATAGTCATTATATAAGAATATAAGATATATTTATTTACATGTTTTCGTATCTAGTTTGAATGTACTGTAAATTATGAACACGATGAACTTATTACGTCATATGTTGTTTACTCTTGTTTTGAAAAAAACGCTTGTATTGCCAATAACGTGCTATGTGGCGCTGTTTACTGTAATTCTGTCCATCGGACCTTATGTAAGCAATCGACATTAAAAAAAAAGATTTATGTCTTGAGAACTACCCCTTGAACCCTTTATCATCCTATTGGCTAATCCTGAACACGTGTGTAATTTGTTCCAATCAACGACAAGGTTATATTCCAATATTATGTTTGAAAGCTGCCAATTAAAAACTATTACGACGGTAGTGGGTTTTCTCTGTTACGAAGACCATTGTTTTGCTGTTCTCGATTCCCGATCAAGCTTCGAAAAATATTTTGAATGTTATTTGAGAAATCACTTTATGATTGTGAATTTCGCACCAAAGTTTAAGATTGCCTCATCAGATCATCATTAACATCGAGTGTATTTTTTAGGTAATTTAAAACTGCATTTAAACTAAATTGGTGTAATGTTTTTTTAAGTTCACAGAACGTGTTTTGTTGTTGATCAATCGGTCAGATATCACAATCTTTCTATTATTTTAACAAAATAAGAGTTTCTTTGACATTGGCTTGTTCAAAATATTTTTGAATGTCATGGCAAATGATATCCGATACCAATTTAATTCTCCTAATCAAATGGCATTAGGGATCCATATGTAAAAATATATTGATTTTATGAAGAGTACTAAAAATACATTAATTTTATGTAGATTACTAAAAAGATTTTGTCTAAATTAAAAAAATATGTAGCCTACATGCAAGTTTCTGGTGCAAAGTGGGAATTTTAGAAATTGAGAAAAATATCCTTTGTAGTACTAGATTTAGAAAATGAAAAATATCACTTTAAAAACCTCTGATTTTTTTTTCTTCTAAATTACATAATGTTATATGAAAGTATGTAATTTAAAACGATATTCTGCAGATTATTACTGCAATATATGTATTTTAAAAGAGTTTTACGTCCTTAAAAATGTGTTATGCGAGGTCATCTACTATGTCCAGAATAGCATGTTATCTCTACGTGACATGCATTAACAACACAATTTGGCTTTTCGTATATAGTCTACGTAAAGATAAATATTAATTAAATGTGCTATCGTTGCACGTGGTGTGAATAACTTAGTTATCTAGAGCTTGTTTTAATTTGTTGCAGTGACACCCCGTTAGTGTCTCCGTAATGTTATATAAGGCTCATAAAAATGAAATATTATTAATAATTTTACTTTTGATTATAAAGATTATAATACGGTACCTACTGTATTAGGAAGTACATCTAAAGCATAACTCAGACATCAGATTTTAGCAGCACATCAAGTATTCCCATATGACTGCATATTTTAATTTAACTGTCCGTGTCTCCTATAATCGATTAATTGCTAGTTTTTCAACTAAGCTGTATTCTGTGACCAAAATTCTGTGCTGATCCCCGCAAACTGTTCGGTGAAGGGGAGGGGGCATTCATCTGAACCCCTTCCCACCTCCACTAGACATAATCTAAGATCCTCAAAAAAATTGTATTTATAACTCTATAACTCTATAAATTTCATTTTCAGGTTCTAATATGCATGTCCAGCTTTTTGAGATTTGGACCAGTTGCAAATTAGGGATTAAAATAAAATTATATGCACCCCCTTCCCCACAAAAGGAAAAATTATCTACGTTAGTGCTAGCAGATTCACATCTTGTTATAACTACATTTTTATATAAATGAAGACTTTTAGATTTTATAAAAGAGATAACGATTCTCTTCGCATGGTTGACACAAATGAAAAAATTCCAGTTGTTTTTTTCAGGAAATTTACATTATTTTATGAGAAATTATCGTTAGTTTTAATATCTAAGGCGCTTGCTTTAATTAGAACATGTATAGTGAATATGAAGCAAATTTTAATTGCATATGCGTAAGTTTACGATTTTTTATTTTTTCTCCATGCTAATTTTTAAATATCTTGAAATATCAATAACTCTATAATTTATGGAATTATAACTAGTTATTAATACTTACGGTTGAATGAATAATTGTGCACTTTACGTCGAATTTAGGTTCGTATATCATGACGGCAAATTCATTAAGCGACGCTATAATGTCCACAGTAGCCTACGTTGCCAACACACTCGTGTACTTAATCCCACCACAAAAATAATAAAACAGGTTTTCATAAGAATGTATAATCAAGGATATCGTTAATCAGAATCGACTTGTAATTAATCCTTTAATGCCTATTAATGTAAAATAAAAAAATCTTCAAATATATTGATCAATCAGAATGCTGAGAATGAGAAAAGGCCAAATCAACTTAAAACAAAATAAATCAATGCCCTTCAGTGATAATGAGGCTTGACTACAATTTTAAGGTTTCATTTGGACGGGCTAAATTGTGAACACGCCTATAACATCAGATTGCACCTATAGCGATAGGCAGCATTCCTGGCTTCCTTGTGTCGTTGGTTGCCTCTATGTGCAAATGTGCATGTATACTGTATAATCCGGGATAAAAACTACTTATAAAATGATGTCGAGGACATCATTACTTTTGGATGTATAGAACAGCGTGAGTCCTCGTTTTTCTTTCTGCATTTAAATTCTTAATTACATAATGCATATACATGTATAAATTGTATGCTGTAAATACGAAAACGTAACGTAGTAATACATGTTTAAAACTGCATATTCATTACTTGCTGTTCAGTACTGTAACTTATAATCTTAGAGAATAAATAATGAAATAAATATTCAAATAAGTTTAAAAAAGTAAGCAAAAAACTCTCAGATAGGGAATAATGAAGGAATGTTTAACCAATAATTTCAGATTTTTATATGATATATTGATATACATTATGATTATAACCTCATACATGTATGACTTAAGTAATGGATGTTCAGATTATTCTATATTAGTGTACGTTGAGGCAGTGCTCAATGCTAAAAAAACTTATAGAGATTATATATAAATACATTGTATATAAAACGTCATATATTCGCCATTGAAAGGCCTGATTTTAATCTCATATATATATCATTAAAATCAGGCCCTTCAATGGAGAAGATCAATGCTCTAACGCTAGACGAAGTGACATGTCCCATGCACATACATGTACATGTAGGGTCTATACATTCATGCAAGTAAAAAAAAAATGAAATTTAAAATCTTGCACTTAATTGCAGCGTACAAATAACCCCAATATTTCAAGGATCACATCATTATTGTTTTTATAAAAAACCTGAAAAGATGTTGAAAATTATGGTTATTCTACTTTGGTGATTATTGAGCCTGTCAAACAATTTTTCGGAAAAAAATCATCCAAAGAGGCGGGAAGTAGTATCAGGAAGGCTTGAGGCTGTAACTTGAATGTTTTCATTATAGTATACGTGCGTACATATTCCTTATACAGATTTTGGCACAACATCAGATAAATTTGATGTGGCATAGCAATCATCGCCATGTCAGGAAATCAAAGTTCTGCATAAATGATAGATTCTGTTGTTTAGATTAATATTAAAAATTGTAAGCCATGCAGACAAGCTAAGCATGGTCACTCAATTCTATAGATTAGATAAGGAACACTGAATGTATACATGTAAATGTCATTCTGAAAGAGTAGGAAAAAGTTGTAACCAATGTTATTAATTAAGGCAACTTTCATCAGTAATTTAATAGAATATGGATTTTTGCAATTAGAAGACATGGTGCACGTGAGTTTTTCATGTCAAACTTTTGCGTTACTTGCGTTATTTCTTAGCATCATTGTGGATTCAATCATTGGCTGTATATAAGGACTATACCAAGGCCAAAGCCGCGTTTTGTTGCCCTTGATACATGGTTCCGGACTTAAATAAAAAAAAGAATTTATTTTTTTTTAAACTTGATTAACTGGAATACGAGCTCGTATTGTTGATTGCCTTGATGCCACATTTGATGCAGACATTACATTTAGAACAAATGCATGTCAATTAATGCAAAGCAGTAGTGCAAGTGCATTCTTATCATGCATCTTTATCCTGCATGAAGTCAAAAAGACATTTAAAGTATAAAGTACAGCCTTTCATTCACCTGGGAATTTATTTTCATCTTCAGGCTGTTTCTGAAATCTTCTTGCAATGGCAAATCTTAGAGGCAATTTAGAGAATGATTGCACTGTTTGTTCTCAAATGTATACAGTTGGGCGATCTTTGTGTAACAGTCAGTTTATCTTCTAGAATTACAACTGGCTTTTATTTCAAACAACTACTTTTTCATTGCAGAAACATGTTAAAACGATGGCATCTACATGTAGAACAAGCAATGGTTTCGTCTCCAATTCAGCATCGGTAAATTAATTGAGTACAATTAACCTTTTTCATACATTCATGTAAGTCATTATCACAAACATGCATGTATGTCTTGTGTCTGGTTTTTAAAATTAGATTTACTCTATTGTGACAGTCATCAATAGCAATTTCATGCATGGAATTTGTTTCGGTGGGCCAATCAAGCTTCTAAAAATCTTGAAATTGCAATGTCCATGAAAAGTAAATCTACAGTGCAGTTGCACTGATTTTAGATGTTCTCCCAAATTAACGAAAGAACTATTACATGTACATGCATCTATTTTTTTATTGGGTTTTTGTTCTACAATACGAGGATATTTGTTCGAAATAATTGCCACAATTAATTCGTTAGATTAACCACGACTAAGCATTAAAACCAAACAGGATAAAATTTTAACGATGGAAACTAACTACCCAATATGTATATCATGTTTATTCAATTTAAAAAAAAAATTAAATGATAACGAATTTAGAATACTAATGAAAGAAATTTAAAAAAAGTAAACATGTTGACGCTAAAGAATCAAATGTTGTGCGGCGCCTGAATTGTAATTTTAGTTGGACTGGTTTGCAGCTATTGGCTAATTCGAGTCCATCAATACATGTATCATCATATGAGATAACTTCGTGACTCTGCAGATTCTCTGTGAACATTACCTTGAAGAAATAGTTGACTATCTCATCTGTGCGAAAGTTTGGTTAAAAAATGCATATTTTTCTGTGAAAATTTATAAGAACCGAAATGGCGATATGAACTTCACACAATCCAGTTCTCTTATCATCTAATGCTTGTTATGCTCAGATATACATGTATCTGATACATATCGAATATTATCACGTGGCTTTTGACTTTATTCATTGTTAATAATGCTTTTTTTTTTGTTGTAAATTTTGCTTTTTAAATTTTGACAATATGGAATTCCCTTAGATTGAAAAGGTTATACTTGAACATAATCACTGTTTATATCAATAATTTCCCCTTTGGTTCGTTCAAGGAAGGGTTGAAAAATGATTGTTGCCTCCATGTCTAGAAATAAGCTAATGTAAGCACGACTGACCTTGCATGAAACCAAAATCAAGATAGCAATTCATCATGTTTTAAACACCTTCAAAGCGTAAACGTTGTTTTACTTGAAATGTCCAATTGACAAGGTCTTTAACAGAAGCTGTAATTATTCTTATATATACATTAAGTCTAACCGGTTATCTAATAAAACCCCTTTAATTTACAGTGATTGCAAACTCGCAGCATGCTATCTGAAATCGAGCTGTTTAATGACCAAAGTTAGTGTTTAAAATGTAATTAACCCTAGACTAACACAGTACGATGCATGGTCACCCGTAGGCTAAGTATGGGAGACGTATTTTTTATATATCTATAAATGATTATTGCCTTAGAGTTAAAAAAAGCGTTGCATCAACTCAAGGTCAATTCATAATCAATGAATTTAACTATAGATTCTGGCCACATACACTGTACATGTACAGTACGTGCAATACAGTTTATTTTTTTTATAATGAAGTAATAACCTCATGTCTATTGATAAGTAAAAACAACTCTTTATAACAGATTGTGACGTTGTCAATCATCCCTTGTGCTAATTGGATTCGTAATTTATTGTGGAATTTTCCAATGTAAAATCAGTTTTAAATTTCTCATAAACGTCTGGCCTACTATAGGTATAATGCATGTTGATCATGTCTTTTCCATATAGCTTTTAATAAGTTTCAAATGTGCAATAGGTTACATGAATATATATATTTGATTTTCATATGCCCTTTAACCAAGAGCTGAAAACATTAAATATCAATCTGCTACGTTTAATCAACACAATAACGTACGGTATTGTTTATAAATTACACAGCGAAACTCCATATCGGTTACATTATTTTTGATATTGATGTTAGAGGGCCATGGTCTTCATTTTCCGCCATTAGCCAGTAAGTATTCATAATTCCTTTGCCCTAAAACCAAGTAAGAATTCCGTTAATAAGGTGTCATTTAGGTTACAAACCAAATAACTGGATTTCAAACACACCTTGATATCGATTTCTCCACGTTCTTCCGTAACAAATGTTCCCAGAGTATCTAAGATGTCTTTTGTGGCTGAACTGATGTGAATTTTTAATGCTAATGTGATAAAATAAAAATTTAGTGACTTAAACAATAGGAAAAACAAATTTACTGTAAAAAGCCAAACCTTCTCCATTGGATTCCATTCTGGAAGCAGTGTTAACTGTATCGCCAAATAAGCAATATCTGGGCATTTTTAGTCCCACAACACCAGCTGCACAAGGACCTGAACGAATGTGCAATTTCAAGTATAAATACAACAATTATTTTATGTCATGTGGTAATTACAACTTGGAAATGCAGTGGTAAGATAGCTAATTACCTGAGTGAACACCTATGCGAAGTCTGAGTTTTTCCTTAGGAATGTGCTTGATATTATACTTGTGTATCGTGTCTAAAATGGTAAGGGACATTCGAGCAATTTCACTCGCATGTCGATTACCATTTTTTACAGGTAATCCGGAAACTACCATATATGCATCTCCAATTGTCTCTACCTATAATTCAAAGTATGACATGTTTTATAGAATGGTTTCACTCTGGAGATTTTAAACTGCATAAACACAACCGAAACATTTGTTTGCAAACAGTTTTGAGGAAAAGGTAGATTCCAATCTGGCATATCAATGTTTTTGAACAAAGTTAAAAATAATTCGCCATGGAATTGATATATCAAGTGTAAAATCCTAAAGAAATATTTGTTATATGAATGCATGTGCCACTGTTTACTTTATGATCTTTATGATACATTTTTTCAAGCAAAGCAGTTTTCTTCCACTAATACTGTTCACAATCAATGTTTGTATCTGTGTTTGCATGCACAATACTTGCTTTGTAAACATCAAAAGCAGCTATGATAGCATCAAATTTGGTATAAACGTCGTTTAGAAGGTCTACAACCTGGAACAAAAATCGTTTTCAAAAACACGTCTTAAAATCAAACACGCATTGATTTAATTTGTCTGAATGATTTAAGATACGAACTATATTATAATACCACAATATTTACAAATAGAAATGAAAATGGTTAAAAAAATTCGTTGAAATGAAAATATGGCTTTAAAAATATTTCAAGTTGTAGATTTTCTATCTTACCTGGATTGGAGAACTGATTGCTGATATATCTAAATTACACAAATTTGATTTAAAATAGCTGGGATTCATAATTGTATAGATATCAAGAGTTATTTATAGGAATAGTTACTTGTAAAGCCAACAATGTCGCTGAAATAAATAGTGACGCATTCAAATGACTCTGGTTCAACATGGCGGCCACGTTTCAGTTGTTCGGCAACATACCTTACAAGAAACAGTATTTAGTATAGTAAAAAAATTATACAACTCTACTTGTGTGAAAATATTTTAAATATTGTAAACCAATACTTTTGAATTAGGTTTTTATATTACATTACTTTTTCCCATGGTTTTATTTCATAGATTTGACTTCCGTGTAGAAGTTTACTTTAGTCGGCTGTGCTATTTTCTAGCCTCAAATGCTGGACTCGACATGAGCAAGCCATTGTAACCATGCTTTCTAATTGCTCACGTCGAGGTCTGCGTTGGAAGTTAGAATATAGCAATAGCCGTTTAAAGTAAACTTCTATCGACTTCCTCATATGGTTAGTTTAATAAGATTAGTATATTATTTTCAATAGCAGGCAAATGTTTCTTATTGTTTCATGTTTTTGTGGTATTCACAGCAAGCAAATTTTTACTTTGGTAACACTTGATAAAGTAGTTCCTCTGACTTCCGCTTTTCTTCAAATAGAGCTCCTGTTCTTTCATTGACAATGGCTTCTAGGTTATTGGCATACTGTTCCATGCGCCTTAAAAGGTTATCCAATAGATGCCCCCCTCCTTTCAACCTGAAAAAATGGAGTTGTGAAATAAGATACATGTATTTTAATATAAAAAGCAGCATGTGGCATACGACCACAGCAACATTCATGGAAACATGTTTGGGAGGTTGCATGATAGCGGTATTCTGCATGGCTGATTTTTTGAGACAGGCTGTTTACATGGTTTATAATTTGGATTAATTACTTGGTTATTTTTCTCATGCGTTCTCGAATTACTGTAAAATGAAGTCGACAGGCCGGATTTTCTTGCCAGCAGGCGCACATCAATTGGTACAAATCCGGGGTACAGTCTTTTTTGCAGAATGTTGGTCGATATGGTGGCGATAACCCCAGTTTCACTTTTTCTATTATTTCTAATATAGGAATAAAGATGGTCATGTGTTGAAATCGCGAAGACTGTTCTAGACTTTTTATAGAAGACTTTAACCCTTTAAGATCATCTTAATGTACAATAACCTTCAGCATCCAGAGGAGTGTCTGATGCATCACCACATCCAAATGGACTTTGTCTGGTGGCAATTTCTTGCAGGATTATTGCAAAACTGTAAACATCTCCTTCTGGAGAGCATGACGTTTCGGGATTGCTTTGTCTCAGGTGCTCAGGGGCTGTCCATAGCAGAGTGTCTGTAATGACACGGATTTTTAAAGATTCTTTGGTGGCAAATTTTGAAATCATATTTGATAAAATTTAAAACGGCACACTAAAAACGTTGGGTTAAAATTCAACCCAATATTGAGTGCTATATGGACATATTAACATTGGGTTAACATTGGATTGAATTTAAGTGTAACAACCGAATGTTGAGTAGATTTAACCCAACATTTGGTTGTTACACTTAAATTCAACCCAGCGTTGGTATGTTTATCTAGCACTCAATATTGTGTTGAATTTTAACCTAACGTTTTTAATGTGAACCATTGAAATATCTTACTTAAATTTGTGGTACTCGTGACCTTTGCCCTAATGGACCTCAAACCGAAATCTGTTAATTTGACACTGAATCTCCCATCAATCATGCATGTGGATGATTTTAGATGCCCATGTAATGCGATTGGGCTGCTGTGAATATAATGCATTCCCTGGGAAAAAATTTGCTATCAGATATGGGCACTTTAAAATAGACCGAAAAATGATTGTTTTAACCACCTCAACGATGTCATTCATGATGGAGTATCGCACTAGCATGTCCAGCTTGACATCATCGTTGGCTATCAGATCCTGTAAAATTCAGATTTAAATATATATACGAACTGAAATGGTTAACCAGATTCTTTCCAATGTATTTACCTCTAAACTTCCTCTTGTACTGTATTCGGTTATTATGATGAAATAATTTTCCTCAATGCAGGATCCAATAAATCGAACTAGATTTTCATGCTGACAGTCCCGCATCTTTTGTTTGAATAAACAGCAATATTCAGTTAACTATCATATCTTCACATAACGAGTATTATTGTACCTGTTTGAGTTCCAGAAGCATGGTACGATCAACTGACTGTTTAGCCACTTCAAGAAATTTGACAGCCACTTTATTACCCTGTATTATGCAAAATCCTAATTATTTCAGAACAGCTTTTTCAAATATAACTGTAGTCTCCCATCAATTATTGAGTTGTAAATCCCCCCACCCTTTATTGAGTTCAGATAGAATGTCAAATTACCTGGTAAATACCAATTCGTGAATCCCCAATTGACATTCCTGATTTTGTTGATTGTTTTGTCACTTCTCGCTAAAATAAGTACAACCTTAGTATTTATCAATATGCACGCCTAACAATTTTAATTTTAAGTCAAAATTCATCTGAGACTAACTGGGATCATAGTACGTTGACCATTTGCAGAAAGGGACGTTTTACTACTTAAAAATGAATAGGGTGTGTATTCAAACGTGATGTCTTCTAGTTTTAACAACCACCACTTATCATTTAAGGCTTGTTCCAACTTCATTCTCCTGAAACGCATAAAAATAATTTTTATAGTATTGGTTTATACGTGCTACATATTCATGATAGTTTAAGCCACTTAGAATTTACTATTTTCTTACCTATAAAAATAAAATACCACCAATGCTGTGAGAAACATGGACACGAGCAAGGGGATGGCAATGGTAGCAGATAGTGGGAAAGGAGCTGAAATTTAATATTTTATAATTTAATATAAAATGACAAGTGTATTTTAGAGGTTTAATATCAAGGATGAATTTAATTTATCTTAATTATTTATGTCGTATTGTTAATTGCTGAAATTTGTGATCACAGTAGTATTGATAGATTATACCGTTAACCCCAATATTATTTGAACAAGTTGTAATCTATAACATAAAATAAATGAGATCAAAAAGTTACCCACGTGTGACAGCACAGCTGATGTCCTCCCCTGTAAAACCGCATGGGGGAACATCTGGAGGAGGCTCAAATCTATTGGGCCAATTAATAACCGCCCCAGGTATAGCTTCGTATTCGTTGGTTGAACCGTAGTAATTAGCAACAGCCTTAATAATAACAAGATAAAGTTTTATTTCAATGTCATGGGCATGTGATTACATTGCAATTGAAAAGTTATGGAAAATTTTAACTTGCCACCATTTTTCCACTAATTGGATCCATATCTCGCAATGTGTAATCTAGAACTCTGTCCCCATTTTCATTGATGTAAGCATTACCATTTAGTCCTTCATAAAAAATAAAGAAATGACGATAAAATTTTTACATGTAGGCCTATGATAAAAAATATTTTGTGTAATCTATGCTGCAGACTGCGCTTGAAAAATATATCCCATATGCAAAAAAATGATTTCTAACAGGGAAATACATTGGAAATCAATTCCAAAATGCAAAAAGTAACTCAATCTAAATGTATTTGGAAATGCATTTTTTTGCATATGGGATGTATGAACCGTATATTACCGTAAATAATATTAGAATTGCCCTAGTCAAAATTTTTATTATTATTTGGTCCATTGATTTCTATTGTTGACAAAAGGATCATAGAAAAATTCGATTGTTTTCAATTGGTTTGAACTGTTTTAATAAATCGTCAAATGATCCAGCCAATACAAGTCAATAAAATGATAGAAACCAATATGACCAATATAATTCTCTATTGTTTTCAATGAAATTCTTGACCAAGGTGCTTCGATCTATAATCATTGCAACGCTATGCATGAGAAATGTGCATATACAAAGAAAATTCAAAGATATTATATTTTAAATGCAGTAAAATTTTATATAAAATGCTCATAATGCATTTTGTCACATTTTTTAATAAGTTGTGAAGATGACTGCCATTTAAGCTGGCAGTGATGGGAGAAGTCATTGAAAGATTCATTAAGGTTCAGTCACAAGTAATTGGCTGATAAGATAAAAAAAATCTCTTCTGCAATAAGACTATACCGCCATGAAATGTCCTTTTCCACATTCTTTGGGCAATGGTCCTGCCATCCAGTGGATCTCCACCCTCGGCTATTGTTTCATTCAGGGCAAAGGCATACAACAAAATGCAGTCGTGAAGACCAGCTATCCAAAAATTGACCTGTAGCACCAAAATAAAACATTAAAAAAGTGACTAAGTTTAAAGAGTTAGGTGTACTTAGTAAGGATTAACTTTTCGATGTATTCGTACTTCTTCTGGTTGAAGACCAGTCTTGTATTTCTCATTGGCCTGCTGTGAAACTTTAAGAGCGAACTGCTCGTGTATATCAACCGATGGAGTCAGAAGAGATATTATCATAAGAGATTCCCACATTTTGCGAGCATCCTGAAAAACATGATGCAGGTTATATACTACTTAACTTGTAAATCACACAGTCCTAGTAGACAGACACAATAGCTAAAGTAAGCTGCGTGAATTGGGCCCTAGGATTAAAAAAAGTAAGCAATATGACTCGTTTATCACTCCCCTTTAAGTTTGTCAATCTAATTTCCTTAGAATTCTTTTTCAGCTTAGCTGGTCACTTTATTAAATATATTGCCAATGGAGAAATTGCAAAAAAAGATGGCACACACTAGTTGTTGTACACATAATGACATTATACTGGGGGTCACTATACAGAGAATTTTTATTATGAAAATGTATTGCTCTAAATTATTTTATAAAAGCGGCCACGATACAGAGGTGATCACTTTCCCAGGTTTTGCTGTAAATTATAACATTTATGCCCATACCACTATGACCAATATGCGCATATTACGTTTCATTTGCCCATCAATATAAAGTAGAAATAACTACTACATTTAATCTCATTTTTTAAAGGATGACCTAAATCCTAAACGACCCACATAACTTAAGATCAATTTGTGCATTATTGCACAACGAGGCCTTGAGTAATAGATGCTGGGCACTATATAGTATACTCAGATGGTATAATCACAAGAAAAACGGATGATGTCACAATTGTGAATATATTTAACATCTTACGTCATTTCTGGTGTCGTTTTCTCTCCACCAACTGTAATTACCAAACGATCTCGGATATTCAAAAAGATCTGCAGTCAGAAATACAAAATCTCCATTGTCCATTCCCAAACGTTTAGCTTCCAGCATTATTCTTCTAACATGGTCTCCATGGGCCGAAACTATGAACACTGGAATAGAGAGATATGTTTTCAACATTCTAGAAACTTGCTAACACTACAACTTGTCCGAATAATCATGTTTCATGAATTTATTACAAATTTTAAATTAACTTTAATAAAGTATGCTTAATGCTTTTCTACAGATTACTCGTTCGTTTTATAACGTTCTTTTCCATTAATGTTATCATAATTTTGATCAAGCACACCAAAATATGTCATGGCAAGCGACATTGAAACAGTACGTATTACTGCATGACAACCGTAATATTATGCTAATGGATTCTCATTAATGGTAATTTGGGAATGAAGGTCAAAGATGTCATTAGTCCTGTTGATGCTGAAGTTTATAGATTTTGATTCCGCTAACATTAAAAAACACGAATAATCCGATTGAGAGCAAAATGTAATCTTTTAGGTTATGTTATTGCAGTCTGAAGTTCTATTTCATGTACTAGTGATAAGTGGCGCAATCAGAAGACTTATATAATTATTGGATGTGTTCCTCTAGAGACGTATTTGCTAATTAACATTTAAAGCATGATGACAGTTATATCCAATACTTCAAGATTTTCATAATATAGTTGCCATGCACTTTTCTGGGTAAACTTTTAAAAAATAGGTCCTTGCTTACCTCTGGCTTTATTTTTCCCATCCAATAATATTCTTGAATAGTCGACTACTTTAGTACCATCAAAGTCGGTTACAGATACATCGATACGGTATCCCTTTGTGGGTCTTAATCGGCGATTAAAGGCCCTACCAAGAAGTTCACCGAATACCCAAGTTCGATCATAAATGAGGACGATGTGGTGCCACTGCAAATTAACCGAAATAATATCAGTTAATAATCGAATTTAAAACCCTGTTTACTTGCTACATTTTTGTAGAGGATAAGAAGTTACGATATTGTTATTGTAGAGGTAATAGAGCTCGCCAGTTAAGTCGTGATTTTTAATATAGCCTAATTACGACTGGTGTAAATTAGAATAAGTTAATTGTTGATCTTAGTTTTCTATATAGGAATAAACACAAAATTATGTTTTAATTACGAATTAATGCGCTGGCACTTGCTATAATACCCCATGAGGTAGGCAAACTTTGCCAGCTTTATTGCTATGCGTGATTGCCTGCAGTTTAGTGCCATATGCACTGTCCATTGTATTGTTTGTAAATAATTTTATTCACGATTATGTCAAGCAGCTTCACCTCCAAGTTGGACTTGGAAAGATAGGAGAGGCCTCTACTTTTCCAAATTAAATAAAATGATATCCGCAGTATTCAAATTTGGCCAATTTATATCTGGTAGGAATCCCCAGAACTGAAAATACAGTAAGTGTTTGGGAAATTAGATAAACCTGGACTAGTCACTGTAAAAAGGGATTCATTTTGTAAAAAACAGCCTCTATCACTACGAATTATTTGCCTTATTTGGCTATAAACGGGTTAACATTTTCAACTTGAGCCCAACTATTGAATACTTAACCACTATTTAAAAATGGAGGAGATATAATTCAATTTACGATAGGTGAATTTAGTTCAGTGTTCAAAGTTGGACCACCCTCGAAACTGATACATGTATATTTAATTTATATGTACATTGCGATGCATATGTTGTATATGAGACCCCATATGCAAAAATGCATGCAAAAAGTGTCTCAATCTAAATGAATTTCTTTTGCATATGGGACACCTTTGCATAAGGGTAGCTAATTCGACTCAAAACATTGAATTTTTAATCGAAGAAGTTTTTTATTGTTGCAATTTAAACTTTTTTGTTGAAGTTTTGCTGAATTTAATTGGTTGCACAAATTGCGTGTACTTCTATAGATGTGTAATAACAAGATAAGCAACAATTTCGACAAAACGACACCCACACGTTTCTCATCGAATGATTCATTTCCTATATTATTGATGTGATGCATAAAGACTGCTGAACAATCAGTATAATTGCACGATCACCTAATTTGTGAAATGTTAAGCTCGTGCAAGTCTATTAATATACATGTATCCTGATGGACCCAGTTATTACGAATCTGATAGGTATAGGACTACTTTAACGTAGTGCCATTTATTTTATTCAAAAAGGTTAAGGAATGTGATAAATTGTATGCCGCTTTCAGTTTAAGTTCTTATTATTGGTTCGATTTTGGGCTAATCAGCGTTACTTCAAATATACATTATCTATCTGTGTTGATTTAACGGGAGTGGTTGCATGTTTGGTTTTTCTACAAAACGACTGGAAGCCCTATTTTTCTCCAAATTTGCTAAGAGGAATAAATGATCATTAGGGAGCTAATTCTCTAAGGATGTATCATATTGATTTATTGTAACTATTCTATAGCCATCCTATATAAAACTTAATTGGAGGGGTCATTTGTTTTTGTTCCATATGAACATGCACACATGAGTAAATTGGCATCCTGGGTATTTCATGATCTATATACTTGTTTGTACTGAATTATATATAGGAACCTTCTATCCTTGCGAAGAGTAGCTCAATTTTCTATCTTAATGCTTCGAAGTATGCGTATTTTACGATGAAAATTGATGTATGAAAGTAAATTTTACTTTACGAAAATCTAGCCTGCTGTGATATTGTCGGTCGATGTGTAATCACTTATAGGCGTACAGTATATTGCATCAGAGACCATTGGGACACTTGTGCATTGCACATTGCACAATTACGCTATTTGAATTCCACAAAATGTGTACGTACACATTCATGCACTTATGTAACCTATAAGTAACTGTACTTTAATTAAAACTTCATGCAGTTGTTTTATTAAAGTATTATATTAGTCCTCTGTAATTTTTTATCCCTATAGGCTAGAAAATAAAAACGGGTAATTGAAATGTGGTTCTACAATAAAAATCAATAAAAGTAGAGAATTGGATTAGTCAATTACAAACATTATTTAGTTTATGTTGAAAGCCAAATCACTGAGGACTTTCTTTGCAGATGTGCCTGCATATGTATATATTTCATTTTAAAAGAAACTTTGACATGACAAATCTTTAAATCCGCATGGGTCTTACATGATCGAGTATGGTAATGAAAATTCATCCATTGCAATGTGAGAAACAAATTTGATAAACAACAAATATACAATACATTGTATTTCCTCAACGATTCAAAAGATAAAAATTAACTATATGAGAAGTAAAAATTTTAATAATGCAGTCGGCTCTCAGTATTACGAACGTTCTGAATAACGAACGATTTGGGGCACACCTATAGATGACTGTTTAAAACGAACAGCAATTCGATGTCGTTGGTCAAAGACAAAAACCGCCCTGTTGTTCCATAAGATTCACATTTTCCTTGATTTTAAGAATTGGTTTTAAAAATTAATATCTTAATGCATTCTGACATTTATTTAAGGGGTAGGCCTACTCAAAATACTGCAAAAAAAAAAAATCCGCGTGTATTGACTATATCCATGCAGTATTTGCAAAAACTGTATTTCTTGTGTTCAATAGAAGACAGAAGTACTGTTGGAGAAAAAATAGCTATGTGATTTCAGTCGGTAAAAACTGCTAGATGTCATCAAACTTTTCAATGAAGTTTAGCTTTAAATGACATTCAAAATGGTTTCAGAATGTTCAAAATGTTTATATCCTTTACGGCAATAAATGCATTTGGGCTGTACTCAACCAACCAACCAACCATGTTGATGCACCACATAAAATTTCTGAGATGTACCGCGTTTCTTGTCTGAAAGAAGTAGATGGAATTTGAACAAATTCCAAAATGACCTACCTGAAACTTGGTGATGATGGCCATGCCAAATTCGCTAACGCTTTCCAAATTCGATGCCATGCGGGTGAGGGTGGGAAAATCCTCCTTGTTGTTGAATGTGATGCCTATTCCCCCAGTGGTGTACACAGGGATGTTCCAGGTGGCCGCCATCCTACCCACGGGATCCAGGGCATAGCTGCAGGCCGGCCCAAGAAAGGCAGTCACATTGTTACGGTAATATTCTTCAGCGGCTATGACCCCCACGCCATTGGCACTACAATTGGACGGTGCCACCCTGTAAGTGATCTGAAAGTCGATATGCTGGAAATCCCTCCTCACCTTCTCCAGGGCTATGGACATGCCAGCCTCATTGAACTCCATATCGGACAGATCACCCGTTCTGGAATGCAGGATGCTGACAATATTGGCCAAGAACACGGAATCAGAGGAACCGTTTACTGGCAACTTTTTGGCCGACAGACCGGTGAGGACATGCCGCAGGCTAGGTGGCGTCGTCGGGGTGCTGCTCTTACCATTGCAGTAACAACCGTTGAGAAGCAGGGTCAGAAGGATGCTCGGAATTTTGGTCATTCTGCCTGAAGATCGTCAATACTGACTGGCCCTCGCTTTCTGTCGTTGTTTACTATTTGACTTACTGGATCGTTCCATTCGTCACCATACAAAACCTCGAAATTCATCAGCCGTCCTTCGGAGGCGGGGCTGATGGATGCTTGGGGCCACTTCCTGGAGCTATGGACGCCTCATTTTAGTGCCCTGTTAACTAATTAGCTTTAAGCGTGCCTGTTGCGTGAGGTTGTTAGGATGACGCATTGAAGGATGTTGCTCCAGACAAATTGATGGACATTTAACCGTAATTGCCCTCAGCCTCGTGCAAATCGGGATGGAAACTACCGTGAGAAGGTCTTCCAAAAACACTTGTAACTGATGCCAATTTGCATCACTGTCGAAACTGCGATTGGTCGTAAAACGAAATTATCAACTCCCCTCAGGAATATGGGATGACGAATCTGGTTTCAGATCAAGATCTTTTTCGGAATATGCATGTGGTTAGCATCATCAATTACCGTACACTGTGGGACAGTATAAGTTTGGTTCTAGAGCTAGTTGCATGTTCATACGTTTCCTATAACATCTAAACTCACCTTACCCATCCAAATGACTGAAATTAGGTGTGAAATTTTATGGGAAAATCTCCCATCATCCATAATTTATATTTGAATTTTAATAGTGTGCTATACCGTTGAACTTTATTCTTAGGATCTTTTCTCCAAACAAATATATTGGGCATCCAAGTGAAAAATCTCATAGAGAAAAATTATGAGAATAACGAGATTTTTTGAAAATGCCATTGCTATTGTAATATTACTACCTAGTGGGACTAAGTGAGACTGTGGGACAAGTAATGGAACCAATTGAGATCCCAATATAAAAATGCTCTTATTTTATGGGACTAATTAAGGCTCATAATAATTTAGGCTCATAATAAATTAAGGTCTCATAATAAAATATAAAGTCTGCTATATTATACTCTAATAAAAATATGCTTAACAAGATATATAATTTTCAGTTGGGATTTGTAATGGGATGTTTCATTATCCCATAAGCAATAGGGTCTCATACTATGATATTTTTCATTAGCTATACAAACATAAACTTATATTCAATCACATTCATATGAACTTAAGTCAAGTTAGGTTAGATTTGGTTAGGTTATGCTAGTTCAGGTGTGGGAAAACGTTCATTTGAGCAACTGTCCTAGAACCAAGAAAATTTTACATATTAGGAATATTACGGACAAATTAGTAATAGTAGGGGGCTTTAATTGGGTTTTTTTGGGGAACACAATTTGCAGCAGCCAATTACTGGCAAAGAACTATACTTGTGAGTATTAAGCCTATGTATGCATCATATTCGTAATCTTGTTTCCTATTCAAGCTTGAACCCCAAGCTTTTAGAAAGTGTCTTTCAAATCCCAACCCCCTTTCCTCAAAGGGTATCTCATAAATAACATTTATTTTCTTCGGGTTTTGATATCCATAATATACATTTGAGTCAATATCACACTCTACCAGCTCAAGTCTGATAGTTTATAGTTTTGTAATAACCCATTAGACAGCTTTATAGTTCTTCGAATTTCCATTTTGTAATTTGTTTAGGACAGATTTTGATAATATTGTGAATTTATGATCGTACTAGCTAAAATATGTTTAACCCATATATGGCTAAGCGAATAAACGTAGCTTTTGATTTAAGTACCGCATTTCCGGAAAATAACACATTTAGTCGCAATCTGCTCCATTACAATTCTTTGCAAAAACTTTCTAAAATGGAGACAAATAACGTTCATGCGTTAATTTATACTTATATATTATTATGTTAACAATTAAGCGTTTTATGTAAACTTAATAGATGCTCCTAGAAGAAATACAAAGTTTTATATTGAGTTGTACTTTTTGTATAATTTTTTTTTTGTTTAAACTTTGCATTATAATAATCTAATCTAATACAGTTTTATTGAGTGTTACAATCTTTAGGCCAGAAAAACTCTTGATTGCATTGGAAATAAGGATAAATTTATCTCAGGCATGAGGAAATGCTAGCAATTCAAGTATACGCGAAATAAAAACCCAACTTTTATAGCTTCATTGTTTGCTGTTGGTGGAGTGATATTTACGGATGACCAAAGTGAAATCTTGTACCAATTTAATAAAGATAATGAGATTACCACTGACCTAAAGATTGATGATAGTTATTACATATGCAGGATGTTGATGGATGCGTTGAGTGTATTATGTAAACTGCTGTTTTTAATTAGTAGAGTAAAATACAATAGTGGCCTTGTTAACAGTGAGTGACGTGTTATTATATCCGTTAAAAAAATAAGGATGAGATTGACGTCGTTATGTTTATGTAAGTTATTGCCAAGCGGAATAGGTATTGCTTTCAGTGTTTGCCTACTTTCAGGGTGAACCAGAATCGCCTTATTAAACTCTCCAAATAAAAAAATGATCTTGCTCATTTACTACCAAAACTTTTCATGGGACAATGAAATGTTGTTGGAAATATTCCACTCAAAGTAAATTTCTTATACCTAAGTTTTTGCATACGCATGCTACAGGGTCTTCATTAACTAATTACTTTCCCGATAGTGCTTATTTATAATGTGAATCACCTTTGAGCATGGTTTATACCAACATTAACGTCTATAATGTACGTCATATTAACAACATACCTTTTATGATGATTTTATTGAACACTTTTAATGTCATCTTCCAAGGCTTTTAATAACTATTGGGGGGATTATAGATAAGTATGACGCGTATTTTACCTCACGTTGTATTACATGGTTGGGAACACAATATTGAACAATACCTGTAGGATACCATAGTTTGAAAGATAATAGAATATACATTTTTGCAATGTAGATCCCTAGTTGATGAATACTCGACAAGCCTTCATTTAATTATGCCCAAATTAATGGAAAGCATCTTTAGGCTGTAATTCAGAAATTCTTTTAGATTACTCTGGTCTAAATTTTTATAGAAAGCGATGGAGAAATTCTATTTGTCTTATTAATTTTCTTAAATTCTATTGATTTTTTATTGTATGTATTGACTGGATCATTGGACAATAAATTAAAACAGCTTAAACCATTTTTTTTTCTATGATCTATGTCAACAATAGAAATAAATGAGTCAAATAACAATAAAAACCATAGAATTTCTCAATTGTTTTTTGACCTGGGTAGAGTAATAGAAAAAGTTCCATACATGTACATGTACAGTGTGTAATGTGATTATTGTAGTTTTTAAATTGAAATCATTCTTGAAAATCCCATTGGCCTTTTTTTTTTAGCAAAGTATAGTAAACAACGTATTTAATAGAAAAAAGCACAGGTTGTTTTGAGTGTAACATTCCAAAAGTTGTTTGTATAAATATAATATCGAATCTTTTTACACGTAAAAAGTAACACGTTAAAAAAAATATATAAGTAATGTATTTCTGATTGTTCCTGAATCAAACAAGCTGGAGAAAATATTTGTTTGTTTATTTAAGGGGGAACTAAACACCCCGTTTCCTATGGGGAAAGCTCTCAACCAAGTCAGCGACTTGTGTAATTAAAATT
>JAQGCC010000700.1:0-31548 GCA_034698905.1 Xestoiulus laeticollis
ACATAGCCTCTGACACATGCTATACAGCATTGCCGGATATATGGATCCGCCTTATATAAGGATCAAAATGCTCGGCCTCAACGTGATCCTTATAAGCGGCGGGCACTGTATTTGACTATCTCGGAAATGTACTTTATTATTGGCTAATTGTTTACTTTAACGTTTTAGCATAGCCGTCTATTTCAAAATTATATATTTAAGAATATATTTTAAATTCACAAACAAAATGTGGTACTGTATAAAAAAACACAATAATGTATATGAAATTTCCACTTACAAGACTTATTTAAATTAGATCTTTGATCATTCATGGGTGATTAAGTTATCATGCTTGCATACATATACATGTAGATTCTATGTAAATCCATACAACGTACAGTAACCCCGGACTTAGGTTGTTACAGAAATTATGGACAGGAAAGGTAAATTTATAGTGTAGTGGAGCACAATTACCAAATTTGCATACTTTACTTCTGTCGCCTTAAGGCGTTGTTGATAGCAGATTGTAACATCAAATTTTTCATCAGTATATAGAAACAACCACTGTGTTGAAGCGCTAGCTACCATCGGCTTTATAGTTAGCCATTGTTTATTAAGAGAACGGAAAGAACGTTTCATTGTTTGGTCATGTCCCAAAGGACTGTTTCTTTTCTTTAATGGAACAAAATGATGTTAGCCAACTCAAGAATGTTTTTGCTAATGTTGTTGAGAGCCCTACCTAACGTGAAATTAGCACCTGCCAACAATAGCCCAAGGGCTGTCCCTTGTCTGATATCGACCCAGCCTTTTAAGCAACTATAGTACATTTAATGTCAGTTCTACTATAACGTGGTGTACGTATGTTGTGTGATGCTAAAAGAAACCACACATTATAAAACAACTCAGCCTAGCTAGGAGATATATGTGCTGTTAATAGAAGAATGGACAATTTTAAATACCTTAAATTACTTACATGTAAATTACATGTAAAGCAAAGCAAAAAAACATCTTGAAATATACTTGAAAAATCGTGTGATATAAATTATTTCGTGGACAGTTTTTAAGATGTTTTCATTTGTTTGGTAACTGAAGTATGGGGTTTAATACTGTGCTATTTTTTATTTTTTTTAACCTCATTATCGTAATTATAAACCGTAACTTAACACAACCCTCAGCAACAAGTTGCTGGGAATCTCAAATAGAAATATGCTCAACGTGAGAATGTTGCAGCTGATAGATGTTTTCATTAGGTTTTCAAAAATTAGCTTTGTACCGTCATCTCTCGAGAAATGTGTTTATTTCCGATACGGCCTTATACAGCACTGAAAACCGAGCTTATTATAAATTGCTTAAATTTTTTCAACTTGCATCTTGTATGTGTTGAAAAATGCTTGAGTTGTAAAAAACAAAATTGAAGCTTTACAGCAAACCAAATCACTAATTTTGTGTTATTTTAGTTTTACGCCATCTTTCAACATTACAAATCTGGTAAATGCATGGAGATTTCTTAAAAACAACCCAGTCATAAGGCTGGTAGTTGAGCTTTGTTTTCATTTAGAGCCATGTGTTATAGTCTGGGAAAATTTGATTGTTTTCTACCTCATTATTAATTCATGGGTAATGAAATGTACGCGTGCGTCTGAATGCCAACATTTTGCCTTAGGAAACGTGAAAAACGCAATTCCCTTAACGAAATTTTGTTGCATCAGGGATGACTTTTCCCTGATTGGCTACAAAAACGTGCAAGTTGCACTAATTTATTATTTATTGCATGCTAGGCCTACTCCATGTTGGATGCTTGTGATTAATCCATGCATTGAACTAATTTTGTCGATAAATTTGGCACGGGAATACGGAAGCTGAATACTGTTACTGAATACTGATTTCAAGATTCATATGTTCGAGTTTCTATTTGAATACGTTGCTTAATGCTTGCTTTCAGTTGCTAATATATATCCACGAAGTCTCTATGAATTGCACGTGCAATAACTACACACGTAACTACAACTTTAATTATCTTCTACAATTTTTTGTACATGACGTTTTCACTTAAATGACGTCGGCTCATATCTGCTTGTAGATTGTTTTTTTTTTTTATAAATTTTATGTTCGAATTTTTGAAACATTAGTATAGTTGGGCTTAGTCCAAACGACATTTGGGGCCATACATGTAGCTGTTTTTTTTCTTCTTCTTCTTCTCATAATTGAGAAACTATTGATGCGTAGCTATAGCATGTCTGTCGTTTCTTTTGCCCATTTCAGCGCAATGTGGTGATATTTTTCATTGTACAACTGCTTGATAAGAGCTTTTTTTTCACTCTATACAAGAATGTTGTCGATAAAAAAGTAGTTTGATTTATTCTTATACAGAAATTGCTTCGTAATATGGTCTCTAAAACCAAACTCATTGTGTCCAGTTTTTCCCTTTCCCATTTTTTTTTTGTAAAAAAAAATATTTTTTAGTCTTTTTTGTGTAGCCGGTTTATGACCCTATAGCTCAAATGTTGAGAGTTGAATTACGATCATATATAGATGGAAGTGTTAATCAGAAGTTTCTATTTATAACCCGATGGCAAACACCCTTCTTAAATTCATATAAACCTCTGAAATATAATGACCAATGATGTTCAAGAGTCGTATATACAGTATAGTGATATTGTGCTTTCGGCATGTTCATTTTATTTGCCCTTGATTAATTATACAACGACTAATGTTACCTCCACATTTTTTTTTTATTTTTCGTCTTTGTACTTAGTGCTTACAATCTCCATATAATCATATATTAAATTAAAATGTTTTTTTGTTGTAAAATAAGTGATTATGCATGATTTTGCTTTTTATCCGAAATACCACTGTTATATTGGACTTACGATTTTTAACCAATATTATTGATCTATAAGCCTTAATCATTCCCTTTATAATGCTGGTCATTTGTAATTCATTACCCAATGTCGTTTTAATTTCACGGAATGCAAACATTAAATATGGTATACCTGAATTCTTTTATTTCTATCTATGATTTATAACTATAAGTAATCAAAATATGTTCATCATCCTTGCCAAATTGCTTACACGCACTTCAACGATTTTTCAGATAATCATCCATTAATTTTCCACATTTATATGTGATATGCATAAGAAGTATATGAAAGATTCTCTTAATGACTGTTTTTATAAAAAACAAATTATATACCGAATGTACCATTTAGCCAATTACGATTATAAAGAATTTAATTGAACTAAGGCATTAATCATGAAATAATCGAGTAGAAAATCAAGCTATTTAATGCCTTACATGATTACATTAGTTTTCCGTTTTCTATTTTAATTGATAGCAATTTATAGCAAATTGGCAACGTTGGTTAATTCGATTATACAAAGCGTTCATGTGAATACGCATGCAGATTAATTGACACTCAGTGGGAAGTGCACCACAGACATCTTCATAAGATGCAAATAACAGTCTTCAATTCAGTTACTTTAACTACCATATTTCATAGTTTATTCCCTGCCATAAAATCAATATTTATATATTGTTAAATTAAAATTTTACATATGGATTTATCTTTAATGTTGAAGTAATATTAGGAAGTCCTTGTAAGCTACAGTTAATAACACCAGTCGCATAATAGTAGAATATCGTGTTCTTTGATGTGTGGCTATATATTCAGAATAAACTGTACTTTCAAAGCATATGTTAGTTACGCTCATTAAAGGTGCATGTTACTGGTGGGAAATACACCCTCTTGTAATTTGCAATACATGCATCCTCCCATCCATTGATGCATTTTCACATACTGAAAAATAAGTGGATTTGATACATTGCACGGGCATTCTGCTTCAAAAATTACAACTCAGATATATTTGCAACATATGTCAGAAGGTGTTTGGATTTATTTGCATCAGCTCGCATCTGCCTCTGTTTATGCGAATCAACTGGCAGTATGCTGTGCACCGCTGTCAGAAGGAATTTGCAATTCATAAAATATCGATGTTGGCCCTAATTTGTGTGACAATGGAACAGCATAAATCCCTACTTTTCAGATTGTACGCAGTTGGCCATCCATATTAGCATTATTTGGAGAAGCGGATCGGAAAGCACATATCCCGTCTGGGACATTATTCTTGCCATCAGCCTTGCCAATATCAGCTGCTGGAATATAAACATCAATAACTCTTTCGATCCTAATTTCACGCTAAGCAACCGCATTTTATGCGGCATGAGACTTGCACTTTCAATGCATTAATTATAGTACTAGGATCGAGGATGCTGTTGTCTATGTTAAAAACTTGTTTTGCGCCAACTCCATTGACAACCTATAAAGTTTGCAGGCTTGATCGTGGATGTGTACACTAATTTCAAACCGTAAATGGGAATTCTTAACCGATGTCCATGAGTTATGTTTGGTCCGCACTTAACGATTGCGGTGCTAATTGGGGTTTGTTCTGCAATACCAACACCAAATTGCGATAATAGTAGCCTAGGTCTAATAAATTTTGGCAACCTAGATTTGTTTTCCTATAATGGTCGTTGCACGAAATCATCCATGACAAATTCATAGTGGATTTGTATAAGCTGTCGTGTCAGGTGATTTATCTTGATTGGTTTTTTTGTTGTTGTTCTTGCCGGTCTTATATATTAGCAATAGGTCGTCGCAGATTCTTTAAGTAATCTGGAACAAAACCGCTATTTATTGCCAAAATGGACTTTGTAGAGAGTTAAGTTGCATTAGCTGCAAAGGCGAAAATAATGATCGATTCGCAAACACATTGAAGTCGGTCATAAAAATTGATCCAAGTTTTATTTCATCAAATTTCAGCTTCTTAAATATTGTTGGCGCGATGTACAAGTTTTAACATTGTAATGGCATTTGCAACGAAAATCATATGTGTGGTGTCAGGGTGTCCCATACTTCTGGAAGCTTGGGAAAATCGGTTAATTTAGGCCTACTTAAATTTTAGCCCCTGGTAATTCTTGAAATTTATTGTGAAGTACCAGTTGATGCTGAAAACTGAAATTTCTGGTCACCATTGGAAAATTTTCATATAAAAATATTATCTGTCAAACGCTAGAGGATGTGTAGTTTATTAATTATGGGAACCCTGCATGCATTTGTAAAAATACATCTACAGTATGTGTTTAAATAATGTACATCATTAGGTCTACACATATAGCTTATTGTTATATAGCTTACAGTAAGGTCTCTTGTATTCATAGATGCTTACGACTTCAAGCAAATGTTTTTCTAGATGATGATCCATTTCATTACTACCCTGACGAAATGTTGAAGTTTGTTGAGATATATTATTCATTTAATTTAATATTTTATCATTTTTCATTCAAGAAAGAGCATTAAGTATCTGGACGGCTCCCTGTTTCTTTTTAATGCTTAGCAATGCAATGTTGTACAGTATATCTAAGCATATTTATTGATAATCTTTTAGCCAATCTTCTTAAATCTTCCATTCTGAATTCATTCCATTTATACATATATTTCCTCTGCAAATCCCTGAAATTTGATAAGAAGGATGACACTTGCCTCCAGGGTTCACTGTACTTTATAGACGCACGGTTATATTTTAAGTGAGAATGCTGATCATCACTTCATGGCAAAAATAAACTCATAAAATGCCAGATTGTCTCAACATCCAAAAAAGTAAATTATGCAGGCATTGCCTGGGCATATGGATGAAAGTTAGAATTTTTTTTAAGGTTATATTAAGCAGACATTGTTTACATGATAATGCACCCTGAATTTGATAAATAAGAGCATGGGAAGTCGTAAAATAGCATTGTGGGATTACTTCCTGAAACTTGCCTTGCTAGTATCACAAGTCAGTTACACTCATAGTACTCCCAATTTAATCATAGAACGACATTTGTTAAACAAATTAGATCAAAATTGCAAATAATGACATTGAAACAGTTGTTATTTCTGGCTATAGAATATTAAAAAAAACTGGTGTGCTCTGTCGTACTGCAGAGCAAATTTTATATTTATCAGAACGCTGCATGTCGTATTTTATTTTAATCATCCTAACCTGGAAGCATCTGCTCTTAAAATATACACACAACCGAATAATCAATACCCGCAGTAACTCCACATTTATCTCACTAACAACTAACTGATAATATGATAGTATCCATGTACCCTGAATACTCAACAACATACAAGAATCTCAGCTTTGGGTATTATACAGAATTGCAAAAATCTAATGCAATTATAAAAACAACTCATTACACCTATTAAATAATGAAACAGCACCTTATAACCAAAAAATGTATGGACCATTTACAGAATTGCAAAACACCAAAATTCACTTATCATACAGCAAAATTTACCTTAATACGATTTAAATCACCCGATGCTATAAGGTGCGTAGGGGTTGGATGCAAAAATTAACCCAAGTCAAAGTATATATTTTCAATAATTTCATTTCATTTTCTTATAAAATTTAGAGCTCTTCCCTGCAAGTTTTTTTTTTCCAACAACCATTAACACCACAACGCATGTTTTACTTATTTTCAAATTTTTTATTTTTTTAAAAAATTGGGTTTGATCCGACCCCAACAGTATACATGTGCCATTGGAGGGCTAAAGTTTCTCATTCCCATGAATGTGTCAGTACCAATGCAGAGCTAGAGAAACAACTTTGCTAAAACGATTGTTGCATACAATAAACTTTCCTATATATATATAATATTCCATTATTTGGATGGCATCGAATAAGCAGCAGAGACGCGGGGCATAATTTCTAATAGTGTTTTTTAAAAGGTTGGTCAGCCGTAATCCGTCTTAATAATGCGTAGAGCAATAGGCGGTTTATCAAATTGCCTTTGCCATTTTGTGTGTTCGGCACACTTTGCCAAGTTTTCTTCGGGCGCCAATATTGCTAAATTCAATTTACTTGGCCGTTAAGTTAGGCACCTGCGCCCGTAGAGTGCTCAAACTTGCTGCTTCGAACAACCTACAATTTTGCCTATATTTTTCCTTGCATTTCACCGTCTCATTCAATATTCATGCGCCCATGGGTATTTTCCTATTCACACGGTGTGGAAGTGTATGCGTAATGTTCAATTTATGCTGCCGCGGATTGTTTCGCTAGAATTTAGGACTTAATCGGCGGCATTTTTGGACTTGACTATTTGCTTCTTCAAACTCAATCTCATTAAGAAGGTCCGCCACAATTCGTATTCTTCTCAAGCGCCTTCTATGATATTGTTAAAGTCCTGCTTTTGCATATATCCCTTCTGGAAAGATGCGTTCAAATTATACATTGACATAAATTTGAAATACAATGTATGAATCATGAGCTGTTTATGATCACTTTGAAGAATTTTGCTCAGTGAAAATGGCCGCATCTTTGCTAGCTCCGTCCTTTTCTATAGGTACTCCTATGGTAAAAAACATTTTCGTAAATTGTCAATAATACAGTCCATGGAATCTCATAATTATGCAATCAAATATTAATGGACTCATGGAAGCATATAGTCCCATAAAATGAAATCCAATTGGTTTCATTTAGTCCCATTAGTCTCATTAGTAGCCTACTATAATTAGTATCTGATTATATATATATTATCTCATTATTGTCATTGTTTTCCTCTGTGACAGCCTAAACGTTTTTTTGTTGTCTAGACAGGGTTCACTCTGAGTAAATAAACAAGATGCTGTTAGACATTGTCATATTTCTTAAAAACTGGATAAGCCAGGAAAGTTGAAAATTTCATTTTGTGGGAACCCTGCAAGTTAGAAAAGATGTCGTTTTGATTTGAACAAGTCTCCAAAGTATTACATAATATTATTTTTTCCTGAAGGAATAGACAATTAAATTCTTCTTAACACGATCTCTAATTCTGATCTTCTTGTGCACAATTCATCGCATTTATAGAAATTGAATGATATTTATTGGCGGTGACAGTGATGTTTATCGCAAAGACATACAAGCTTAACTAATTTAATTTCGTGAAGCAATTCAATTCATACGAATTTTCTACAGGGAACAAAGCATTTCGTATGACGGGCTTAAATTGCATTGTTAAAGTAAATCCAGGAATTTGGGTATTTTTCTTGTTCACAATCGATAAAAAAAGAAAAAAATTATTGTAAACAATGATTGCATTTTCATCACATATACGTCTTGAGCGCAAAACCAAACATACCTGTCAAGATAAACATCCAATAGAAGTGCGTAAGAAATAATTGAAATCATTGAATATTTGTTGGGGAGTTGTTAGGTGGCATATGAAACTGCATTTTTCCTGATTAATCAGTGCTCTAACATGCTTTGCATGTGATTTCTTTATTTATTACCCACGTTGCTTATGCTTTGTATAGTTTCTTTCATCAGGGGTTAAGATGTTGGAACGCTATTGACAGGCATTTTTAATTTAATTTAGGTTTTCCCGTCTGCCAGAGTTTAATTTGATTAGAAAATCCAATGCAAATTCTTGCATTATTGGATGTTGCGAGCAACTAATTTACTTAGTTGAAATTGGAAATCAATTTTGATACGAACAAAATTGATCGATACGTCTTAAGGCTGTGGGAATAAAAGTCAGAATTCGTAAGCAAAAATGTTGTACTTCCGGTTCATGGACAACTGCAACTTCGAATTAAGGTTACATTCACGACTTATATCAATGAAATGTTTTTCTCCAAATGTCCAAAAAAAGAAAGGGTTGCATTACTTTAACTTGAAAAAGCAAGCATGCCATGGCGTTAGTGTTTGTTGAATGCATGTATGTAATTGAAAGCAGTTTTGCACTGAAAGAACTTCATAAAAGAAAAAGGGCGAGAGAAATAAAAGTCCACTCTTGAGGTTTTTATAGCAGGGGCACTTCAACTGGACATGCGTACATGCTTCGCAGCATTCGTTCCCATTTTTATTGAGTTGTTATACTTGTGCTTAGTACTTGTGAAGTCCTATTTGCCTCTTGTTTTCTTTATCTTCTATTTGTATAGTTCCTTATAGTGCAACTTGGAAAAGACAACGTTCTTGTACATGTACTCGTTATTCTGAACATTGCTTTCGTTTCGTGTATTAATGTACAGTAATGCACTATAGATAAAACGAAAAGCTATTGGGATTATCGATATCCGCTTTACATTTATCATTTAGCAAAGTATAGGTAAATTTGTATCACTAAAATATTTTCTTGATAGAGCCTAACTATTGTAAACATTCAAAACTTTAGGGATATGATAGGTTTGCTACTCATTGTAGAAAACTATCGGTGATTGCCTACCTTCAGGGGCACCGTTTGATATTAATAGATATTCGTACTTAGATACTAATTATAAAGTAATACAACTTACTGTTTATGAAGGTTTTAAAGTTTGTCATTTTATTTTGCTTAGAGTAAGGTCCTTAAAGGGTAATGCGCAACGCAAAAGCCATATTAATGCAGAGATGTGTAATAAATCACCCTTCTTAGTCACTCTCAAATGCATGGCTCTGATTTTCCAAAAAGTCTTCCACGAGAAGAGTAATTATATTTGCAAGGTCCTCCAGGTCCAAATTTCAATAAAAGTGGGAAAGACGTGGCTGACTAGCTGAGCATCGATTGTCATAAATAGTAAAGTGTCGTCGCACACTTAACCCCAGCCTGCAGTCCTTTCAGCAGGGCTGATAGTCTGGTCATAAAGGGGTTTTAGGTTGTGCAGGTGATTCTAAATATTGATTTCCTGACCATGCAAGTTGAATGCCATCGGTCTGCCACATGGGTTATCAGCGCCATTCATCGTTGGAGGTCTTGACTATGGGAAGTGCAAACGCATGCACGCAAGTTTTTAAATCGTCTTTACGCCTTTTTTCCCCTTCTGTTTTTAACCTACTCGAGTGGCGCATAAAAGACAAAATGGGAGCATTGTTTCTACTTGCATTCACGATCTGTCGGATGCTGGCCATGGTTTCAGCCATTTTATTGGCTTTCACATTCCAGCGTGCCTCATCTTGATAGAGAGCGCTATATATGCTGGTAATGCTTATAGCTAACCAAGGTTCAAGCTCCTAGCTTTGGCCATTGAAGGTTATGAGTTGCCACCATAGCATACGAATTGCTCATGCATGCCATTCTGCTGGTTTCCATTGGTACTTGACCTACTATTGGAAAGGCAAGATTTGGAATTTGTATGACAAATTCGGCAGTTTGCTTGCCTGGTCCTTGATGTGAACACCATCTGTTTACTGAACACATTTGTATGGATATGTGCTATACATTTGATCCCTTGAACTTTACGAATAAATATAAGTGAAATTGGGGGTGATGTGGTAAGATGAAAACATGGTGGCATGCAGGAACTGACGACATGGATGCTTGTTAATAATTAATAATTAATAAATAACATCACAATGCAATCTAGGAGAAATAGGCAGGTTCACTGAAACCAATGTACTGGAATGAATTCTTGAAGTTTCTTTAAATTCTTGAAAGTTTTGTTTTACTCAAATGTATCCAGCTTGCATACTTGCATTATTCAAAATGTTTTAAATAATTTCGGTAAATTGAACAAACTTTCTTCATTCTTTTAGGAAGTAAACCCTTTATCTGAGCTATCCCAATTTTCCAAGACATGGTTCAGCAAACTCTGAACACAGTAGTTTTAGTACAAGAAATGACTTCTTGAAAAACAGACCTTGGATTTCAGAGGATTGTATTGCATATTCAGTACTTGCATGAGTGGACATTTTTTCCAACAACTTCTCTGAGTTGTCTTTCTTTTGGAGTTAAACCCACTATCTGCTTTATCACCATTTTAATACTTATACCATAGTCACCCCCCCCCAATTTTCTTGGCGTTTCAATCTATAAGTTTTCGAAAAAGATAAATCTGCCTGGCATGACACTAAGTTAGCTGTTTAGTCTCAGCTTAGAGCAGGTAGACCATTACCGCTATTTTTTTTTCTTCGTTTTCTCTTAGCTGCTGTCTGTTTTGATAATCAGGTGTTCGTGTCTCGGCTCTGTAATGGGCAGACGTATTACAGTTTGTGGGGCTGTTTTCCGTTTAACGAACTTCTTGGTAGTTTATCTCGAGAAGGAAGCAAATGAACCGATGAGAGTTCTCCAGAGGAGGCTTTTTCTTCTTCGTCCTGCTTCTTAGTGGAATGAAGATTGCACGACAGTCTATTACTTTACTGCCACCTTCTAAATCATCTCATCTCAGTGATGTGCATTGTCTCGCCGTGCATGGTGAGAAAAGGTCGGCATGCACAATAAAAAGCACGACTCAAGCTTAGCTTGCTATTGTTAGAGATTAGCTCCAAATTAACAGAAAAAAAGTGCTATTTCAAATAGCTGCTGAAATAAGTTGTGCAGGCAGGGCTTAGACGAAATAGGCAGCTTTTGAAAGAGAGTAACTAGCTTTAATCGGGGTAAAGATGTAGCCTATTTACGAGAGGTGTTCTGGTTTTTGAGCACAAATTAGACAACGAGCCAATATACCCACCACCTCTATCCCATTCACGAACCAAGTGAAATATTAAAAAATAGCAATTACAAAGAATCTACTAGGGGTATACATGATCTAAATTTATGTGCAAGTATATAAGTTGTACTATTCTGTACAATAATGCATCTTCTTGAAATTTGTGTAGCTCATCTTTCATGGCAAGACCATCTTTTTAGATAATAAATCAATATAATGTAAGCCATAAAAATTTTGACAATAAATGTGCTCTTAAAAATTTATAGTTTTTTGAAAACGTAGTGCGTTTAAATTATAACCTAAAATTGTTATTGGTAGTATACCTTATTGCATGTATACATTATTTCTTGAAGATTGCAGATGGCGGTTACAGTCTATTTCAATATAGTCAACTTGCGGCTTTCAATGGGCATGAATTTTCTATTTATAATATTAGTATGAAACAAGTTTTTCTCATAATTTCTATTATAATATGTGATGATTTGCAATCATCGGAAGATGACACATTTGTGGAGTAAGAAGGCGAATGTTCATGCACTGTGCTTCAGGGAAATTTCAGTGGTTGTGAAAAGAGCAAATAGCCAAACTCGTTGCTTTGTTTTCTGACACATTTCTTAACGATTTTTCGTGTTGAGCTTCCTTTCTGCCAATCTAAGTCGACCTTGGAAATTGTTTATTATTCCGCCGGCTCCTCCGCGAATCGAGAATTAAATTAGGTTTCTCAGTAATCGACTAATTTTGCAGCTAATTTTGAGAAAGGAGCTAATTCCATTACTATTCTGTATAGGATGGGGTTTTTACTTTTCGCTTATATAATGGAATTTTCGTGTTCATGCATGTTTTGCGGCGAAACTTGCAATTAACCTAACTGAAGATGTCCTCAAGATTTGTTTATTTTCACGTAGGTGGGATAATTTATAGAAAATTTTGTCTCAGCCCTTCTGGCAACATTTTTTTTTTTAATTTTGCTTCCTGAATAAGTTTGGTTGTGCATAAGGTATACTGCATATGGCGCCACCATTTCACTTCCTCTTCTGAAACTGTCCTTGTTTTGTATATACATCTATTAAATTCCATGTATTCTTGTCTGTATAATCACTCATGGTCGTAGATGGACATTTATATACTTTTTAAATTTACAACTGTTGGAAATGCATTGTGGTAATTTTGTTTGTTTTTGGGAACAAACAGATGGTTATTGCATTTTCTGCGCCATACATAAAAATGCATCTTCTGTGGTGATGTACATGGAGTAGTGTTTACAAGTTTCAAACAATGTTATAAATGCAAATGACTGCAATGGTAACAACGTCGTAAACTTTCACTATTTTCATAAATAAACACTACTACAAAATGTATTCTTAGTAAAGTAGAATTTCGTTATGATTACAATTGTTGCTTCAAAACAAGTATTTTTTGCAAGTACAACGCATTGAAAATCATATTGCTAATTTCATGCTGGATTTTTGTTTTTGTTTGAACAAATGACACTGTTTAAAATGTTGGAGATTTTTTTCTTTAAAGGTGTAAACTTTAGGTGTATAGGAAAGACTTTGGTTTAATGCTATCAAGAACAGTGGATTTTACAGTGCCCTGTAGTATTTTTTTTCCTTTCTCAGTCGTCGTAAAATTATTTTTGCATCAAAGTAGCATTACCATATGCATTTGCGACTCGTTTATTTACTTGCTTTTAACTCTTTTTTTTCGCACATTGGGTGAGCATTGTAGTTAAAGGGTTTGTTTTCCTTGCAAACGTTGATTAAGCTCGAATGGATGCTTTTTATTTAGTGTGATAGCTCCCGTATTAACTCCATTAAGTTTAACGGCATGGAGTAGTAAGAAAGCATATTCAAAATCATTTAGACTCTAATTTCATGCAAAATCTCCTTGCTCACACCATGCAGACGCCATTGTATCGTCCCAATTAATTTCAGAATTTGAACCTTACTCCAGCTCCAGTCGAGTAATAAACCTTAATGAGGTGGACCTTAATTACAACTAAAAATCTATGGTTTTAATTTTGGATTGTACGATGTTGTAGCTTGAGATGAGGTTGCTTTTTGAAGTATAGGTCTAGTCTTCGGCAAACTACTTGTAATTGCGGCGAGGTTGGTTTACACAGAACTAATTACGACAAGTAGCTTTAATTTGGTATATTTTTTTGAAAATTGGTCGCCTCCTGATGGTAGGCTATACCTCAATGCATCTAATCATGCAGTGATTGCCCATCTGTAGGGGCAGCAGCTAGACAGTGTCTGCTACTTATTAATTTCATATTTTATTATAAAATACAAGCACCAAGATATCGTTCTGTTTGCTAAGGAGTATTAGTTTATTTATTTATTAGATTATATCCTAAATTTCATTAATTGGATTTAGTTTTAGAAATTGGTACTACTTTTTTTAGTAGTTTTAAGGCAAGATTTAAATGTGTTTAATAATTTCATTAGAAATGTAGATCGTCTTGGCTTATTGAATTTTTAAGCAATAAACGAATTATGCAACAGCATACTCAAGTTTTCAATACTCATTTTGAAACCTTTCTAATGTGTTTTACTAATTTCTGGCACTTTCAAATAAGCATATTTCCTAATAACATTCTTAAGCTCGAGTGTAGCTTTTAACCAAAGTTTTTTTGCCTAAACGCATCACAACCACACCTTATTCAATATAGATAATTTACCTTTAAAAAAATCCACTTGGTATGATTAAATGTCAGTAAAAAGCTTTTTTCCCCCATAAGTGTTATACTATTGCATTATCTTCAACTTAAAATGCATGCACGTGCACTCGGTAGCTAGTGCATACACAAGTACATTTAGTATAGACACGGTGTGCAGTAATCATCTGCCTTATCATTTTTAGGGTTTCTACCTCGTTGCAAATGGAGCCCATTGCGTGTTGTTGTTGTTTATTCCTCTAGCGTAGGTTCTGATGATTAAAGATCGTGTTTTCCTGCTGTTCCCTATCTGTAACGTCATCACCCAGAGGACGTAAACAGGCCAAGAAATGCCTCTGAATTAGGGCGTAGAAATAAAAGCAAAGCTAATTAATGGCATTCCATTAGGCGGCGCTGGACTTGCGGTCAGTACGGCCGCAGAGCGTTTATGAGCCAACCGCATCATCTTTGGAGATCGTGTTTCGTCTAATTACAGCGAACGCCCCTTCCTTCTTTTGCATGTTTAGGCGAGCTTATCGGCCGTTAAGGCAGCTTGCAATCCTCAGGTGAACTTAACGACCATTATTGGGATTGCTGATGATGCTGAAGGGCAAATTACCCTCGGCGCAGCCACCGCAGGGAACGGCGCTAACTGGAGCGATTCAACCTCTAAATACTCCCCCTGTGACGAGCCTATTTAAATTTCAATCTCGAATGAAATCCTTGGAAACGACGAACCATTTTACCAGGGTTGGGATTAATTCAAACAGCTAGACTGCATGCTTTTGGACCTCGATGCACATGTTTGAGAGGAAAGATGCAGTTTATGCCGACTTCGAAGGGGATATGACAAAACGAAATGTGACCTTCCTTACTAAGTAAGCTTGGAAGGTTGGGTACCCCTAGTGAAAAATCTCATTAGGTCTCATAGAGGAAATCTATAAGATTATGGAACTTTATTCTGAAAGCAATGAGACTAGTGGGACTATGAGAGACACCCTATGCTACCTAATGAAACTCCAAAATTAAAAGGATTTTTTTTCTATGTAAAATTTACTCAACGAGATTTATAATTTTTAATTGATATAAAAATGAGATGGTCTTATGCAGTCTTATTTATTTATTTATTGTAATTATTCACACTACAAGTGCACTCGGAAGTGCACTTATGAAGTCTTATGCAATGAGTATTTTCCCTATAGGACATGTACAGCATAAATGTATACTTAACTTAAGGTATACTTTGAGAAATAACAAGTGCTTAATTAAGTTATACAAAAGTTTATGATGAAGATTCTCAAAACGATACTACCATAAAAACAACATTTTGTAAATGCCCTTTTAGGATTACGTTAGGTATGATGAATTTAAAGAAACTAAACGAATAGTTGTATATTCAAAATTGTCAAGCTACATGCTATGCATTTTGTAAATATAAATGGTAAACATTAGTAAACAAATTTCTAGGTTGGACATCAATATACCCGACTGAACTCATGCTCATTATTCGATTTCTACAAAATAGGATTGAATCAATAAATATTCCAGACCACATGTTTTCTACAATTCGATTTGGACTATTTCGCGGTTGACTGTGTGCTCGAGTGTTTTCAACATGGTTTCGTACGATATGGCTGTTTTGCGAAGGCCTATGTCAGTAATACTCTAATTGACACTTGAACCACACTTGGAACCTTTTTCCAACGAATTAAACGTTGATGCTGAAAGCTTTTGGTTTAGTTGGGGTGTCGAAAACCTAGTTCGTGGATTCAGTTCCCGAGTTGTTTCCAGTGAAATAACAACTTGTTTGCTTTTTTTGCGTTTTCTTCTTCCCTTAATCGAAAGGGGATCGATTGAGATTGTTGTTCGTTTTCCTAATGATCACTGCCTGAGGCAAAAACTTCGGATGCAGCTGTTTGTCTAGAGTTAAGGCTTAAATTGTGTCGTTAAAATTTCAAGACTTTTAAAATCCTACTTTTATCCAATCTCATTTCTAAAATCAAATCTCTTTTTCTCTAGACATGCATATGCTTTAACAATGCATCTTGAGATCTTTCTTGTCTAAGATCTTTACGATCGATCGATTGGATGATGCATAAGGGGGTTTAGGTCCCAAATAGGTTGAATGTTATAGCGGCATTTCAATGAATCTGATAGTTGCAATTTATAACTCGAAGCCCTAAAGTTGCGGTGTTTTATGTACATTGTTGAAAACATTGTCAACGATATTGTACAGTATGTAGGTTACAACTCGATCTAATGTGTCGTTTTTATCTCTCCTGGAAGGGAAAAAGTCATTTTACAAATTGTTTACTCCTGCATGGACACATATAAGGGCACATATGGAAAGGGCCACGTAAGCGTTTTAACTCTTTAATAATAAGGAACGGGTCAGATGCGACCCTGCATGCATATAAGAGTCCTTTCATTTCTAAAGTGGTGTATCTTATCTTAATTTAAGATAGGCAACGGGTATTTTGAGTTTCAGTGAACTATAGTTTTAGGATGCTGTATCTATGCATATGTCTAATTTGTACACTGTTGGTCTCATAAACTAACATGACTATTAAGAGATGCTTATATTTGAAACAGCAGCTGAGCAGATCTATATATATTAAACGTTTCTGGTTGTAAGTTTCTGCTACATGTAGAATCCAGTTGCTTTAAGTTGTCGCAATGCATGGTACATCGATTATTAAGTTTTTTTCCCTTCAAGTATTTCCAGCTGCCCCATATGCTCTACATAATTGCAATTAGCGTCAATTTCAAGTCATTCTTCAGTCTGCAGCATCTTTCATAATTATATTTAAAAAAAGATTTGCATTTGCATCCCGACAAAAATTTCCATAATTAATTGTTGAGAATGCATCGAGGCATTAATGGGTACCGAGACGAAGCAAGTTGAAAAATACGTGCAATGAAATTGTGTGTCCAATATTTCCGAGAACATTTTCAATGACGCTTAGAAATTATTAAGAGTTTTGCACCGTCGAAGTGACGTGTTTACAAGCCCACGGCTAGGCAAGCAACTCCAAGCGTGCAAATTGGATTTTTATTAATAGCGAGCTTAATTTAGTGGAAAAACTGCAAAGTTTCTTGTCTGTGTTGATGCAAATAAGCCACGCATATTTTGGGATTTTTTTTAATACGCGACTAATTTGATTTCATTCGCTGCGTTGAATTCATTCGACTAATGTACTGCCATATTCATTTTCAGGTTATTAGTGGGTGCACCAGCTGCCCAAGCCACACAACCAGGTGTAGATAAAGGAGGTGTAGTTTATAAGTGTAGCATTGATACGCCTAATGCCTGTCACGAAGTGCCCTTTGATAGATCAGGTAAGACATTTCATTTTTCCTCATTTAATTAGGTATTCGTTTTTTTAAAAAAAAACGGTAATCTACAATGCACAAAAAATAGCTTTAAGATATACACGAAATGAGTAGCATTTCTTTTTAAAAAAAGTTAGATAATAAATAAAATCCTGATTAAGTTCAATTTTCAAAAAATTTAAGTCTTATTTCGTGGACAGTTTTAAAGTTTGCAGTATAGCTACATACTTCATATCGTAAGCATATTCCACATTTATGCATGTTTATGTGTATCTTATTGTTTTTTATTGAGCATCCAATATCTTAATATTGATTTATCAAAAAATGCAGGATTTTATGTAAGCAATTTATTTTTTAATTTCATTCTTACATTAATGTAAGATTGGGCCAAAATAAGCCTCAATACAAGCAAACTGTACATGCACATGTTGTATATTAATTGATATTGATGTACATGTACATATGCAACTTAATTATGCCTGGAATTTACATAGATCAGTCTGCAACTAAGCAGGGCTCAAAATTTTGGAAACAATTGCATACACTTACAATTTTTAGTACTAGCTATTTCATTTTAGTACAAAATCCAAAAATTTCAATTAAAAATACCATTTTAATGTTAACTATGCAATTATGCAATGATGTAAATAATTATATCGCCAAATACGTTACAGTTAGCATATTACACTTTACTCGTTTGCAGATGAGCATGTTTTAAATTTTTTTTCATGAAATCGCCTAGGGCCTCTTTTCTTTGCAATTTCGCTGACGTTTTGGAAAACACGTTTCGACCATATTTTCAGGCCTACTAGCGCGGGTATATTCCAATAAAAGTTAATAAAAAATACCGCAAGCACGCCATGAATGTTGTCTGATATTAATTAATGGATAGCGAAACTAGATCTTCCATTTTCAAATTTCAAGTAGTGAAAAGGCCCTCCAAACGGTGTATCGGGATTGGTCGAACATTGATATCGATCTGCGCAGAGTATATGGTTTTCAAAACCTGTACATATAGACTATATCGTCTATATGAAAAAAATAGCTTTTTAGAAAGCGATCTTGGCGAAGGAGGTGCATCAATGCACTCATTTTTTTGGGGAGTTTGGTATTTGGTATTCTGACGACAAGATAGGCAATATTGGCAGGCATTAGCCGCACGAACGTTATCTTTATTTACCATATAAATATTAGCCATTTCGCTGTACGAAATGGAGAGCTGCATTGGAGTAATTGGCAGACGCATGAATGGCCAGTGCAAGTATTAAATTTATGCCGGACAGATAGGGAATAATGGCTCTCTAGTATTAGATGGAATCCTCCGTGTTCACAACACGGAAAAACGATAGGGCCGATAGACAATACACACGCAGTTAATGGATTGATTTGCTCTAGGAATCTACTGGCCTTGAGCTGACCAGTTGAGCCATTTTGTCTTTTCATTCAAGACGTCATCCTGATTGTGTAAAAGTTTCCTACTAATGTACTGTAGAAGCAAAAGTTACTTGTAAACTACAAAAATAGATAAGATTTTGTTAAGCATACAATAGGTAAAACTCTGTATACCCTACAGTCGGAAAAATAAGCAGATATACAATGATGTACATGTACATGTATGTGACTCGGATGACATATCCATGCATTCCATGGCAAGGAAATTCATATAATCTAATAATAAATGTTTGATGAGTTCATGAGGGACGGCATCAAATACTTTAGCAAAGTATAAACAGACTTCGATTTGATAAGGCCGTAGTGTGCCACAAGACTTGGAAAACCTAGAAATGTCAGGGAATTTTTTAGACCTTGAATATTCAGGCAAAAGTGATCGATTTGAGAAAATAAAGTTAGGAAAATCAACATAGGCCTATTACATTTACTTTCACATGGTAATTATTTATCCCAAAGTTCAAGAACAAACTAATGTACAGATTTTTAATTCAGATATGACAAGGTAGAAAACTATAGTACAGTGTAGCATTTGAAACAATTGTCTCTTGAAACAAACGATCTCACAAGATCGATATTTTCTATGGGTTATTATTACAAGTTGATCAAAAAGCTGAATTTCTCTCTGATGAAATCTTCATGTTTGTCATTGAGATTTAAATGATTTTCTAAGAGTACTTATTTTCTACTGCTAAGTGTGCTTATGGGTACTCCATGTGAATATGGGCGTACACTGCACAAGCACAACCAAATATAATCTCATAAATTGTAATTTTTTTGCCTTGGTTACTCAACATTTGAACAACATGTCTAAAAAAGAATTTGATGATAAAACGTCTGTAATGACAATAAGTTCTTTTTGGACTTCGAAAGATGTTTATGAAAAACATGTAACTGTATGTTTTTATTAGCTTATCACTTTGCAGTTGATTTAAAAGTATTTCGCTGAGTTTGCAGACTATACATTAGAAGCTCATTACCATTGCAGTTTGCACACTGCATTTGAGTTATTATTATGTAAACGTATGCAAAAACCTTTTTCTCTAAATATATATACGATGCAACTTTTCTTTTAAATTCAACCGTTTCTTCTTCCTTTACAAGAACTTTAATGTCGCGACAGTCTGGGTAACTTTGATGACGTAATCCTGCAGGTTTTGTGAATCTCTCCGTGCCATGGAAAAGCAGCATTAATAACCAATATGCCCGTTAACTTTTTTTACTGGGAATACGCGAGAATTGTAAAGTCGAAGCAGATAAGAAACCGGCAAGTTTTCTGTGATAAGTCGCCTTACGAGCCAGGTTTTTTTAAGTCGCATCGATTTTTTTAATGCATGAAGGAATGGAAGCCAAATTTTATTTTCAAACCGATTTCCAAAAAGATACGTGCGATGTGTGTGTACTTGAGGGTGCTGTAATTGTTTTGAAGGGTTGGCACAAGTAACGACAGCAGATAAATTTATCAAGGCTGAATGTGGACGGATTAGGCGATAAAGGAGACGTGTCAAGAAGCACTTCTCACATTTTAAATGTTAACTCATTGTTTCTTACAGTCCACACAAACAATGAACAAAAGACCTGAACTGAATGCATTTTGTTGGTCCATTTGCATGTATATGGTCTTTTATCTTGTTTTCCAACAAGTAAAACCTTTCTCAAATATCCAAACAAATAAGAATATCAAGTATCATATCAAGAAGAACGTTAATGAAAATGGATACCTTTTTTTTTCGGACAACTTGCAAATGCATGAGGTCCATCTTGTAATCTCCAATGTGATGAATGCAGACATTCTCAAATTTCGAAGCTACTAGAGTTCAGCAAGTGTTGAATGTATTCAGGTTAAATAAAGTTAATCTCTGATCAAATTCTTAAGCACCTAAATGAAAATCGATGCCTTTTGTGATGCTCTAAAGGTAACCAGAAGGGAGCCAAACAGCTCAAAGTTCCCAATATCAAGTGATATATAAAATAAGGCATAATATTGTCATTGAGATGTTGACAGATCCGGTTGTACAGATCAGACTTTTAATTAGATTTTTAGATATTTGACTGCTTAAAAAAGCATACATTTTTATTCTCGTGAGCAGATAAACCGAGTTTTTCCCTCCTGTAATCACTCCTGTAAAAGTTTAAAAATCAAGATTTTTTCTAAATAATTTGGTTATGTTTGAAATTCTGCCACAGATTGAAGTGGTTTCGTGATATCTTTAAAAAGCGCGGATGGGGTTTCAAACTGAATTCTTTTAACTTAAGATGATATCAGCTAAACGTTTCTTTGCTCACAATCTTAGAAAACCATTTCAGTTGCTTAAAATTTCAAGTTGAGAAGTGAACCTTTTAAAATATTAAAGATATTTAGTAGATGGTGCACTATTTTCAAATTCATAATTCATGATGTTTACCAATGCTTTCGAGGTTTTTATGATAAGAAATCGTCAATTTTTGACCCGCAACTTTGGCTAAGATGTTTTTTTCGCGTTAAATGCATTCCTTATGCAATTCCTTTGAGTCATATCATGCCAGTAAATTGGAGTTTTCACATCAAATATTTTCGCTACCTTATATTATCTCGTAAACTTACTTTTTTACGATTGGTGCCCATGAAGGCCAATGGCAGTTGAAAAATACTTTTTCGTTGTTGTTTCGAGGACTTGGTCTTACCATTTCTCCATTTCTAGTGACCGCTTGTTGGTGAAAAGTGGTCACTGGGGTCCAGTTGCTATCCTAGATCCATGCCTGGATTGCTCAGAAACTCACTAAATAGTTTGAGCAAATAGCTGATTGTGCCAGCTTTGCTTCCATAGATCAATCGAGTTGACCAAATGAGCAAATAACCGTAAAACTGGTGAAGTGTTATGATATAAAAGCCCAATTTCTCCCTGGATCCAGTCCGTTGGGCAGTTTGAGGACTTTTCAACACGTATGCCATTTTGACAGGATTGGCATTCTATATATGGCTCACGTCATGCTTCACAAGTTTTGTACATCATTTTGTCTTCGTAAAAATGGATTTCATCTAAAATGCTTGATATATTTATTATACACACTGATATATCATCCGTACACGTAAGATAAGCATCCTATTATATTGGTGGGGGGCTTTAATTTTATAGTTAAAGGACTGGTCAGTCGCATAAAAGTGGTTTACATGTATAGGTTTTGCAAAACTAGTTCCTCTAGTAACCCAAGCATTTTTTATTTATTTTCAGAATTTTCTTATAATATTGTTGATTAACTTTATGATATTTCGATCCATCCTCACTCTAATAGTACATATGTAGGCTACATGTAGTTGGTTTACCTAGTTTTAAATTTACAAAACGCTGTTTTTATAACACAAAAATTCAAACTCTTACATGCAATTCTTCTTATAAAAAGAAACCATTATCTGAATATTCTTTTCATTTTTTCCCCAATTCGTTTCTTGCCTAAAGTGAACTACTTGAGTACTTCTTAAAACGTTTTTTTCAAACCATATAGTAATAAGATTTGTAAATGAAAGGCATGTGAATTACTTTTCAAGAAAGCATTTTGCTCTTTACTAAGCTAAATGAATTTCCCACGAAGAAGCGAACTAAATGATGGAAATAATTTAGGCTGCGATTATAATGAAAAATAAAACTCTACAACTGAAAATGGCAAGAAATAGCACATATTCATTTTATGCATATCTTAGTATGCGCATGTTGCTTATTTGTAAGTGGATTTACTTTTTCATTACCGTAAAAATCTAGTCATGCTATAAAAATAAAATCCAACTCAAAATGGCAGCTACCTTAATCCAGTCACTGATGTTAACTTACAAAATGCATTGGAATTGACAACAAGCGTATTGATGTGAAACCAAATGTATTTAAATAAAAAAATGACTAACAATACATGGGTGTGAGAAATTTAGTTTGTATCCATTGTTATTTAATCAACATTTAAAGGCATGGTTATTTTTTTTTGTAAAAGAAAATGTGCTTAGATATATGCTGTGTATATATAGGCCTATAATGTAATTGTATATGTAAATATTCATTTATTTTGTATTAAATTATATCAATTTTTTATGCAATTTTTTACATATACATGTACTTTACTTGCATATAAAAATATAAAGATTTTATTAAGCTGAGAATATATTTTTATAAAAGTTATATGTGACAATCGGGGCATTTATATATTATATGCCTAAATATATTTTTTAATATATAAATTCTTGCAATGCGAGGGGAAATCTTTAGCTATATCTAGCATTTTGGAAATAAATTACTAGAAAACTGGTTGAACATGAATGATTGACCTGCAGTGTAAGCTTATTTGAAAATCTAAAATCTATATTTTTTATAGGTGACAAATATGAATTACACAGTGGCGTCCACGAGAGGACGGATAACAAATCACATCAATGGTTTGGCGCCACTTTAAGGAGTTCGGGTCCTAATGGCGTTGTTGTGGTAAGTCTCAAATTCCCACTATCTTTTCTCCAACTTTTAACCCTATTAGCCCCATTATTTACCTCTTTAAGTAATGTACGACATCGTACATTTTTACATTCAGTTGAACATCATTGATAATATGGCATCTTTTCTTTAGACACAATACCTTAAAATGAGTAAACTCTATATCTATTTTGCAAGACCTATTCAGAGTTGAAAACGTTGTATATGTTGCAATCTGTTTATCATGACTGTTTGGCTACATGTATTCAATAGTGCGATACGAACTGTATAAGATGGTAAATCTTTCATGATAAACTTGAGCTTGTCAAAAATGACTAGAAAGTATAGACTTATCGGTCAACAACACCGTTAGTTGCGGAGTTTAGGATAGTGTTGAAAAAACATTTTACCCCATCGTCGTTCAACTCATTCCTTGCCTTCTTGGCAGCCTCCAAGAAGAAGAAAAAAAATCTTTCAAGAAATCTTTTAAGAATTTATCCTCTCAATAGAAAGCATCTTCGTTTTATGACCCGACAACAAAGCCTTTATTTCTTCCAGCTTAGATAATATTGGCTTTGGCGACTATAGTGATTTCCTGTAAAGGCTTTTTTGGGACCAAAAAAAATTGAATCTGGGCGTCCTTGTTTATTTAAGAAAGTGAATCTGAAACGGTCCCTCCCAGAAGTCTCATAAATCGGTGAATTTGACGCCCTACTTAGGTGGCGCTTCATTTAATCACTTGTTCGCCTTGTATAAATAGCTAAATTTGTTGCATTGATGCATTCACAATCTGATGGCACTTGTATGAAATTTTGAAAGTTGCTAAATGACATCACAAAATTGTAATGAAATTAATAGTTTTACATGTATGGCAATCAGTTGTTACCTTTTTTCATTTTGAAAAAGATGTCTGTTAATTCTTCTATTCAGCTATATCATATGTCACAAACATGGTAAAATTTCGATCAATCCACCATTATCCTGCAGGATTCTCATTGTTAAAATATAGCCATCGTAAGGTCTAAAGAAATGCATTTCGATTTATTTTTGCTATACTTTTTTGCGCATTTCCTGAGGGTATATACATGAGGGTTATTTTCATGTTTTATTCATTGTGTATTTATACTCGAGATGGTCAACCTTACTTCCACTGTCACTGAGAAGTTCGTTATTGTCCAACTTGATGCATTTAAATTTAGCGTGTTTTTCAACATGAAATTATTCATCGCATTTTCTAAGGATTTTTAGCTGCCTTAATTTAAATTGTTGTCATATTATATTTCGTCGTGGCTATAGTATTGGGTGACTTTCGCCTCGTGAACTTTTGTCTCTATGGCAACTGAGTTGTCCGACTCCCTCGTCGCTCTTAAGTGCCCAATAAAAATACACAAATGCGTAATGCGTTGTTTTTATGACCAAAGCGTGTCACATTTAACGCCTTTTGCACCTTGACAAAAACGCATTTGATTTCGTCTTTTGTTGGCCAATCCGAGTCGAAAGAAAGCGTTGCAAATTGAGGATTGGATGTTTGTGCATGTGGAAGGGATGTTTTCAGCAGCAGCGTCTTAAATGCACACAAATAAACCATGGAAATCAACCATGATCGTCCATGTGAAATATTATTCCTGTATTAGTTTCAATGTCTTTGACATTTCCATGACACTTTAGCATATTTTTTTTAAAGAAAATTCACTTGTGGTTTACTAAATGCCGGAATTTTGGTTCTATTTGAAACAAATATCACAATTTTGCAAAAAAATTGTCTGCAATCAATTGGCATAAACTTTTTTCCATAAGGAAAGATTGAAAAATGGTTGAAGTGTAAATTTAGGGAAAATTTGTTGAATATAGAGTATGTAATCTTTCGAGGGTATTTGAATGTTGCAGTGTGATGTAGCTAGGCCCTTGATGTTAGTAGAACTTCTGCATTTTTCCACCTGACTGACCTGAGTGGAGTTGACTTTTGATTGCTGGAATTTTGTTTCTAGGATAGCAAGTTGTTGAGACACTTGATTCAGAATGATCCTAGTTTTGTATTTTTATCTATTTAATATTTCCCAATTTTTTAATTCAAATGCAAAACTACATCCAGGCCTCAATTTTTAATTAACATCACCTCAAATTCAATCAAAAGTAAATGTACAAGGTTTACAAAGCCTATAGTGAGGGCAGCTTAGTAAGTAAAAACCCCGATCGACCAATGTGCCAGAAATGGGCTTTTTTCATCAATACATCTTATAAAGTTCATGACTAAATATTTTTTTGCACGATGAATATTTTTATTTTTTGTGATGAGCTATAGTTGTCAGGAATGATATAGATATAGGCAGAGCCGGGTGTTTACATGAAGCCTTCTCCAGAGAACCTTTCTTTGGCCAACTTACATTGCGGTATCCAATAGCAATTGTGAAGCTGTGCAGCTCGTAAGAACAAAAAAAATAGCATCTTATGGAAATGCAAGTTAACGTCTATTAGATCGGGCTTTTGGTCGCATAGGGACGGTGTTTTTTGTTGGATGTTTGCTAAAAGATCCTTGCGCATTCGTCCATACTTTTTGACGCATCAAGCATGGCGTTCGATGCTGTCGAATTTGAAATTCAAAATTGTACTTTGCATTTTAGTGTCCTTGTTTTCACCGCCCCGAAGCAGATAAAAAGCAGCCATGTTCCTCATAATACGGCGGGTAATAACCCCGAAGCGTCTATTGGATTGCATCGATAGACACCGATCCGCCTTTTATAGACGCACTTAGAATAGCGAAGAAAACGAAATAGTTTCTCGTAGGGAAATAAGGACAAATAAGCAGTGGAGTTACTCATTTTTTTTTTTGCTTCTTGTCTTTGGATGGGGAGAACTCAACCGGACGTTTTGGTACCAGGAAGAAGTTAGTTTGTTGATATCTTATATTGTAGAAGGATTTTCGTTTCTTTGTTCTTGTAAACAATGAATTTGCTGGGTTTGTCGCCTCCATTCTCAAACACTGCTTCTGTTATTAGACGAAGTGAACAATGCCATAAATGCAGCATACTTACAATTGTATACTTTAGGTATATCAAACTTGCTTTCCAAATGTGTTAATCGGAAAGGAAATTTACGTTCAGATACTGTATTTATTTGAATTGACGTTCATAGTAGTCCTATACCCACACTGTTTCCTATTAAAAAAATTCTTAATGATCTTGGATTATATCATAAAATCATATTATTGAGGGACTCTTGCCGCACCATTTCTTTATTGTCTCACTAGTATCATTACCATCGTCTCATTATTCTTATTGCTTTACTCTATATGAGATTTTCATTTATTTGATGGGAGTATATATAGTATTCTTCTTCGTCGATCAGTCCTTTTCATTTATGACATTTTGAAATCTTTTGAACAACTGACTCAATTACTCACATTATCTAAAATCAATAGTACACGATGTACATGTGTCTGAAGTATCTTAACAACATACAATGGTGGAGTTGTCTGTTCACATTATGTACAGAGCATACAGAGCTCAATTCGTTGTATTATACGTAGTGTTCTGATCGAGTACACACTCTACTATAGAACAGGGCTTGTACACTTACATGTAAAAAGTTCTAAGCCATATAGCATGTCAAAAAGCTCTACACATCTTAAATAAATTCTTACATCACCTGTCTTACATTCAAATAAAACATGCTTCCCATGCCAGAAAGTTAGTAAACCCAACTTTCAAACTCAATTATTTATGTAAAAAAACTAGATTTTGCAAGAGTGGTGGCAATGATGCAATAGCTTACTGCCTGGATGCACCTCAAGGTTCTGAACGGTTCAAATATGTATGTGAAAAATACATGTATGCACTTAAAAAGTGTATCTGCACCACCCGGGAGTGTGCAGTGTTGCCAGATTTTTTTGTCGCTCTGGGCTTTGGCCCTTGCCTATGTTTTATTAACGCCGAATATGCTCTAGAGACTGCATTGTGGAGAGGGTTCTCAATAGGGAAATTGTTGTCTTTCTTCCTTGCTTCTACAGATAAGCTTCTTATCCAACCTACGTTGAACAATTTTTCCCTGTTTTGATTGGATTGGGTGGCACTTTTTCCCCCTTTGAATTCGTGGCTGGACGAGAAAGACCCTTTTCCTCACCGTTGCCATTTTTTGTGCTCAAATCGAGTTAATCGATTCCTCGCCATTTTTCGTGGCATTTCCAGTTGCCCTTTATAGGCCATAAGCAGTTTTATGAATATTTCTTCTTACGACTAGGGCATAATCGCAATTCGATATTCATTACTCGGCTTCGAGTTTGGAGGGGAGCCATTCACTAATATGGCAGATTTTAATTTGAGATAAAAATAATAGAGCTTCGCTCTCGCATCATCACTCTAATCCACTGCCGAGGCCCTTCTGCATCCACTTTTACTGCCCCAATGTTACCCCATATACTAACAACAATTATTTGCACCGGCAACCATGTTTACGAGCATGGTTTGGGAGGAGCCTATAGGTCTCTTCATTTGGCTGATGAAAAGATGAACGGTGGACGACATCATCTTAGATTGATTGTCAACAACAGAATATCCCTCGTAGGATACAATGACATTTGTCTGGCCAAGAAATACTTTTGGATTTACCAAAAATGGTGGATAATGCAACTAATGACAACGACACAATTTTTCTAAAGTTTTCAAGTTCAAGAATGCTTGGAATTCAATTTCTATATTAATTTTTTTTAAATGAAAATAAGACATTTGATAGTTTAACAGAATACTGAAAACGTCCCTATATGCGCTTGTGTGACTTTTTATTGTTTGGATGAAAATAATCCTCTGTTAGCAATCATGGCATATTGAAGAGATATTTCTTTCATAAAATGGACATCTAGACAATGCATTTCCCAGTTTTGTTAAAACATTGCAGATCACATTTGATATAGGGAAAGATGCTTTTAACCCGAGCTGAGATTCGAGTTTCACACTTTTAAAGAGGTTTCTGCTTTCCTCCAAGAAACCAAAGATTTTTCTGAGGATATCAACCTTCATCACATTGCCTAGAAGTATTCCAAAACATTAAAGTAAAGGATTGTTTTACATCTAGAGCTCGCAGACGTCCTCTCGAAAATTTCTATCGTATCGAGCAACGAGGTCCCAACCCTTTATATGCGACCCATTTCTCTGACCTGTCAAAATCCATTTTGAATAATATAACTAAAAGTGATAACAGTTGCATAAGTTCATATTTTGAATGAAAACAAAACGCCAGATAAACGTGTTATTAGTCATATCTTTATTGACAAAATAAAAGTTTAGTAATAGAAAGTAAACATCTTATCAGTGAGTTTGTAATTAATTCAAGTTTAATAAGAAGAGAATCCTCTATTGCTCCGCAGCAATGGATTAATTGTCACACCAGCATTTTGATGGGAAACTTCCACAGTGTCCTCCACGAGCGCCTCTATCCTTGTCCATTTGGCAACTATTACATACATTGGTACAGTCGTGATCGCCATTACACAATCCTTTGTAGCAGGCGGACGGGAAATCTCCACTCACTGCAAAAGAGTCAAAACTACGACATTTAAAAACTATAGTTTTCTTTAAACTAATTTCAACTTCTAAGGCTATATAAGTCGTGCTAGAAGTACACAGTAAGGTGAGGTGAGATCCAACCCAATAATAAAAAAATACTAAGCCAAGTAAAATACATTAAACGAAATAAGGCGATTGGTGCATGTCTCCGAATTTCCTATAGGAAATCTGGATAAATTATCTATGAACACGTAAATGTAAACACATAATGGGCTGTGCATTTAAAAGTTAAAAATAATCATCGAAAGTATAATTACTACACTTTTGAGCTTTTTTACAAAGACTTTTAATGCAAGTATACATGCAGTTCAATGCCATAGACTTTGGGAATTTCCTTACTTAAATTTATTGTTGGATATACATGTATGCCAACAAATGACAAATTAACTTATAATTGAACAAATAGAAATAAAAATGACATGTAAATATTACAAACCTGATGAAATGGCAATGAAAACCAAGCAAAAAGCCAGCACAGTTGCGAATCTCGACATTATAAGAGATGTCAAAGGACTACAAGTTGTAGTATTAAAAGCTGATTTGGTGGAATAAAAATTAATGAATTTGCAAGGTTTATATATGTTTTAAAAGTTGTTCTACATGAACGAGGAGGATTCTGATTGGTTGTCTTGGAGGAAATTATGAAAATAAAATGTTTTTAAATTTGTTTATTTTTTGCTTATTGGTTCCCTACGTTTTTATTATTATGCTATTATATTCGAGCATATTTCCAAGAATCCGATGTTAATTTCATTAGAAAAACCTAATTCAGGTTCAGCAAGGCATCATTTTTTTTCAAGATAGAACTATGGCTTTCCCCAGTACCTGTTACCCTGCTCTCAAGGTTTTATTTTGTATTCGGAGTAAACATTGTACCTGAAGAGTTGTTTGGAATTACCATACCTAATTCATATTTATAATGCGTGTTGCAAATTGTTTATGCTAGTTTGAAGCATATAATTTTCTTTTCAAAACTATTAGGCCTTACGTGACTTGTTTGATAACTTATTGATATTTTATAGAATTAACTGGAGGTTATACAAGTGTTATGTCTTTGCAATTATTTTGTTCTTCTGAAGGAAGTTCAATTGTTTATTACCACTTTTATTATTTTCCTTAAAAAATGTTGCGCAATCGCATACGTGAAATTATTTATAATTATCGTCGTGGTGATACAAGTCGAATTAAGAAAAATACCTCTTCAGTCTTAAAGGGGTAAAACTGCTCGACCTGCATGCATACTACGGAAGGAATTAACCTCTTGTTGTGTGCACAATGGCCTCCTATAATGGTGATGGTTTTACAACAGTATTGCTCTTTAACGAGGGGATTTCCAGGGGTCCTAATTCCCATGTGCTTCTTAAACCCAACGTTAACTCAATATCCTTAGCATGTTTTTAAAACTAGTGATGGGATTTCCTAAGCCATGGCTACAGGCAACATCACATCAACTTGTAACTACCAAGTTTTACTAGTACATTATCCCATCAACTTTTTGTGTGTAGGTAATGGGGTGAAGGCAGGGATTTCCACCTTTTTATTCTAGCCAATAGTGTGGCTTTGCTTGCTTCTTGGAATTCTCACGCACTTTCGCCGAAGTCCTTGACCGTGGTGTTGTTATTGTAGCCCGCTTAATTTGAAATATTAAAAGCAGTTATACACGTACCGAATTGAATTATTTTGGTATTGGGTAATGCAAATCCTTTAATTTGTGAGGATTTGAAAAAAACTCAATGTTCCGATCGTACATTTATATAATTTCACAAATTTATAAATTGTTTGGCAAAAACGTTTGTTCTAGAAAACTTAATACCAATTCCAACAAACATCTAGAAATTTTAATATTAAACATCATTGAGGGCCGGTTGCACCAATAGCGGCTGAGAGTTTTAACTATAGGGTTAACCTACCTTTGCATTGTACAAGCATGGGATATGGAGAAAAATAGAGAAAGGTTAACCCAACCAGTATAGGCAGAGTTAATCTCAGGTTAATTTTCTATAGTAAAATAGAGGCCATTTTATTTTCTGCATGATTAAACATTAGGTCCATAACCCTGGGTTATTTTATCAAGGATTAATTGGTGCAACACATACAGAGAACCTGTGGTTATATTTCAACCCGAAGTTAGTAAACATTAGATTTTCAGCTTAGATTGTGCAACCGGCTCCAAGTAGACATTAATGGCCGGTTTTACCAACTAAGGTTAAAATGCAGCTGACCACAGTTTGACCTCCGATTCGGTTTTACCAACAGAAGTTAGGGGGGGGGGGGGGGGAAAGGAGGAAAACCCAAACAACTGACCGGGAGGTCAAACTGTAGTCAAAGTTTGACTAAAGGTTACTTGACCACAGCTTTACCAGCGTTGGTAAAACGGGCCATTAATAGTTGTTTGCACAAGTCCTTTGTTTTCCAGAAATGGGCATTACACAATTTATACCGCCGAGTATGTAGTAGAGTAGGATTTTTGAATTAACATGCAAATATATTACAAAGTTGATAGACAAAAGTATTATAACTTAAACAGTTTAATGATCTCCAATCATAACATTGTAATTGAGTTTAAGTAGTCTTACATATTCTTAAAACAGAGGAATTCTCTCAAAATAAAATTGATATAAAATCATTTTGGCGCCGAGGAGTTCTTGTTTATCAAATCCAAATTATTAGGAGTCACACCAGCATTTTGAGGGAAAACTTCCACAGTGGCC
>JAQGCC010000701.1:0-31498 GCA_034698905.1 Xestoiulus laeticollis
TTGCGCATGCATGGCACAAGTGCTCAATTTTCAATTTGCTCAAGTGTCCAGGAGTGCTCAGCTATCTGAGTTCCCCTTATATAACAATCTGTCATTGCAGCATTCCAGTTCATTTCCATCAGTTTTTCCAAATTTCTAGTGATGTAGGCTTACAATTTTGCCAATTTCCCAGTACAATTTAAAATTCAAAATGCCAGGACAATTAACTAAAATTTGCTTTTATTGCATTTCAAAAGCATTACAGTTAAGAATTGTCGTTTTTTTCCAACTTTTTGCCCTGGATGTCCCCAAAGGAGGATTTTTTCCCTAGAACAGTTCCAGTAGATATCCAGGATGTCATGGGTCTAAAAACTTTCCAATACGTTTCCAGGATTTCCATTCCGGTAGACACCCTGATATTGGTTTTGACTCATCATTTGCTTCAAATTGAAGCTTAAATTCTTAATTTTTAGATTATATTTGCACTTCTCTTTATATTTGTCATAAACACTTAAAAATACACCCATTGTAAAATTTAGAAATCAACTCTTGATTCAAGTACATGTATACAATGTAATAGAACTGTTTTCTCAGGTTCGTTATTCATTTATCTAAATCTCGACTAAGAATTCCTACACTTTCTTGTATATCACATAAAAAGTTAAAACTGGTATTTCCTATTCAACAAAAATAATAAAAACATGATTTTCCACCATTTAAACGACAAAGTAGCGAAAAAGTTTATTGATTGCATTTTTTCCCTAGACTTTCTCTGAAATGGAACCGGAAATTAACTTGTAAGCTGTGGGAAGAAAATATTGTCAGACCCACTTTTAGAAGTTGAGGTACATGCATCTTTTTTAATTTTAGAAAACCTTTTTTTTTTTTGCTCAAATTTTATGAAGAAAAATATGCTTAGCAGTAAAACTCACTATTGCTTCCTTACTTAATTAGTGGAAATGAGATTACAGTATGAGGATTTTTTTTCAACTTAAATCATTATTTATGAAGAAACTTTTTGGCATTGTTCTTTTGGATTTTTACTCTCGCTTTTATTTCCCTGGTGTCATTTTTAAGAAAACGTAATTTCTGGACGTCTCCAGTTTTAGCGTCCTTTCTGTATAATATGGCTTTGTGAAACTCATTTCTTCCTACTCCTCCTACTATTCTGGAACGACTCATTGTGCATACACGAAACAAAACAACCTTGAATAATTTAATTATCCTTTATGAAAATTCATGTTGCATTGTGTCTGGCTTGTACAGGTTTAACAAGTGGGAGAAAACAATTACAGGGTGATTCGCTAATCTGATCATATGTCACTTAAGCACGATGATCAGACCATACAAAAAATATAAAAGTTGTGCTAAGACGTAATTGCTAAGTGTCTTAATCTTAGTTTTGAAACTGTCTTATAGGGGAAGTCTCTAAAAGAGTTTAAAAGGTGTCTTACTCATTATACTCGTATACATGTACATGTATAATCTGATATGGATAACACCAGCTATACAAAAATTGCAATTACATGTATTTCATTCAGAAGACCACCCCTGATGCTTGCATGGTTTTATTAATGGGGATCAAGAGTAAAAGTCTATGGGATCATTAAAAAAATTGATGAAAAAGTAAAGTTGATTTAAGTTTCCAAGTGACCTGACATAGCACAACTGCCATGACACGAAAATTTCATGTAGAATGGGATTAGACTGGCTATTTTTATCCAATGATTTGTTCCCATTCTTGTATACATTACTAGATGATGAATTTCGTATTTGGTCTACCATCTTTGTTGCTTCATAGGTTTCAAAATTTAGACTAAGACAGGCACTTAAATATCTTAACCCTTGACACCCAAGATTTTACCTACCCATTTTACTCAGAAGTATTTGCTACTTAATAATCAATGACTTTTTAAGAGGTTGAAAATTTTTTGACCTATCATCTCAAATCTTGTACAAAATTTTCTTAGCAAATGTTCGTCATATTTAGCACACACACACACTGAGGAAACTCAAATCCTTTTCCCCCTTGAACTAATTCTCTGATCCTTTTATATCTATTCTTAGCTATTAGTTCCAAATGTTTCTCCATTAACGCGAGCTGTAGCTTTAACTCAATTTTATTTATTTTTATTAGTCATAGACTTAAACAAACGTGTTTGTCGTTGTGTTTAATCGATGCATTGGTAGGCCTACCCGAAATTTGGAAAGCTTAGTTGATTTGGTGGGATTTGCTGACTAGCCCTGTGTACTGGATGGTGGGTGGCCTTTGCCCCCTTATTTGTCAACTCGTAAACCTGATGTAAGCAAGCCCTGGTTTTATGCAAGGAGAAATTCACGCTCGAATGCCCACATTATTCTTCCTTAAGGTTAATTGTTTTCGTTGTTGCATTTCACTTTTGTTAACAAGCCTCGAAATCTTGGCTCAAGGAAAAAAAAACATGGAAACGAAGGCTGTTTCAGTTTGTAAATATTCATGAAACGTTCCTTATAGCTGCATTTTGTTAGTTCGATTTATAAGGTTTGACGTTGAAACATTTCACTTGGAAGAGGGAAAACTCCCACGTTTGTTCCAACTTGAATGTCAGAAAGCATTCAATAAAACCTGGGTAGCAACGACTTTAATTTGATTTTTGAAAGATTGTAAAGTTTGTAGTCTAAGCCTTATTAATGGGGGTTTCGAACAGAAATTGCACCAATTTCCAAAGACAAATATACGAAACTACTTAAGTGGGGTTCTTTTTGAAATTATTTTTCTTATAGAAAATCAATAGTCTTTTAGAAAAATAAATGGGATTGTCAAATTCACAAACAAGGATTTTCCATTTCGAAATGATTATTTTTCAGATGTTTTGATGTCTGGAAAACTGAAAACATTGAAAATACAACGATTTTTGAAAATGATATTCAGGATGAGGCACTAAACCAGCTTTAAAGCTTTCCAAACAATGCAGTTGCATAGATTAAACTATAGATGGCGCTGGTATTTTTGACAGGGATCATCCCTTGCTGAAGCGCAGCAAAAGTGGGTATCTATAGGCGTTATTTTTTGTTGGTAAACTTATAATTTAGCAAGTCAGTATGTCCAGGATAATTTCTCACATGACACTTCCTGCATTTAATTACAGGGTTTTCATTTCAACGAAATATTAAGCAATGTCGGAAGTAGCTCAAGTTTTATCATCAGTCACATAATTGCGTGACCTAGAATCCTAGATGACCACGGGAGCGAGCGAAAGTTATTGTTATCAAATGCATGAACAATTTATGCATCCTTTTCTTATTAACCAAGCATGAGAATCAGAACTGCAGATCTTCTGAAAATTTTAATTGCCCTAATTAGATAAAATGTTGGCAATGATTGATTTAAAGAAGTTGAGAACAAGCTTTTTTTTTGTAATTTTAAGGGTTATTATATGCAGAGCTCAATAATTTATATGATATAATGATTACATATTCAATTTTAACTAGACTAGTCTTGGACATTTTCTACAATTCGTTAAATTGAGCATTTATGAAAAGGTACCAAATACGTGATAAAATTATGAACCAGCCCTGTCTAATATCATCGTATATTTGATATTTATTGTGGAGAAAACGAATTGGACGTTTGGACTTGGTTAGTCTCTCGAAATAACGTTTGGTTTATTATTGAATGACATGAAAGGAGATATGGATGACATTATTTTTATTTTTCTCCATTACAAACATACCAAACGTGCCACGCAGAGGAATGTCCTTTATACCGAGAATACATGTCTCATTTATATAGATTCAGAATTGGCATTCTTCGCTGACAATGTACACCGAAATATCCATTGTTCAAACGTCACAACTTACAAAATGCAAACAATGCAAAATGAATAGTCGAAAATAGATAGCCACGTGGTACGAGAAGCAGACGTTATTAGGCTTTTTTCAACTGAAAATTCGTTAACTTAAAGACTGAAATAAATGTATTATAGAAATGCACTAGTCCTGTTCAGAAAAGTTGCACACAATATGACGCACAAACAGTGATGAACTATTTTAAATGTGTCCATGCATAGTACCGGTACTTTTAAAAATTAATTGTTACTTTTGATGTATTCTAATATTAATGGAAAGTTAAAATTACTGCAACTTTATATTTTATAAAATTTAACTGATTCCATTATAAAGTAGAATCCTATAATGGACGAAGCACTGCCATATTAAAAAAAATTGAAATGCAGGAAAATCTTATAAAATGACCACCTCTGTATAGTGATCATATTGGTTTTAGTGCTTCAATGCAAGTTCTCCTTCATAAAAATTCTGTTTAGGGACCACCTGTAGATAGTGACCGATTATGCCATTTTTTGGATGGTCACCATAAGCAAGATGTATTTCGACCATCCCTGGGTACCCACATACACAGAAAACCTGAATTGTCAATGATATTAAATATGGATCTGAAATAGTCAGGAAAAAAGGCAGGGAAATTCACCATATAAATCAACATGCAGTTATTAACATTTGCTATAACATGGAATGAAAAATGTCAAACATGGAAACAAAAATGGCAGGGAGATGCAAGGCAATTAAACTTTGCTTGTGATAGGCCTACCTAATAATTATACATGTATACATGTATAAGGATTCAAAAAGGGAAAATTCCCTATTTTTCAGCTGTATACATGCTCTGTAGCATGCTTGCAGATAAGACCTGTAAAATAATTGTTTTCTCTGGTCCCAAGAGTATTATTTTAGACAGATACTACAATATTGATATCAGAATTCATCAACATTTTTTATATATGGAAGTATTACATGGTCGTCTAATTTTACCCGAGGATCTGGAATTATATACATGTAATTTCCAATAACATTTAAATGCTTATATATCCAATTGCATTCATAGGCATGCAAGCAGTTTGGATAACGCTATATTTTGCATCGGAATATACTATGAAAAATATGCTATCGATTTTTCGCGTAATTACACCCGGGAGAAGAGTTTTATCGGGTAAATCTTAATATACCGGTTTGAAAATTAAACCTATCCTGCCGCATGACGTCTGCTACCTTCGTGAATGTATTTGGTTGCGAAAGATGGGCGTAGTCTAGCTTTATCAGGATGCTAAATGAATTGCGGAATTACATGTACAGGAAATTCACTTGACATAGTACCCAGTATACGCTTGTAAACTAGTAATGAATCTCCATTTTTATTTTAATCCTCGGTCGTATATCACCAATTCGCATTAGGGGTTGAACGTAGATTTTGATGAGAAAAAGGTTTGAATTATTCAGACTCGTGCGAGATGAAAAATAACGAAATAATGGCATCGACCCAACTTGTCGTCATAGTGTTTATAACGCGGATGTATATGGGAAGCCCCGATAATTCTGCTTAAGTAATTACCCGCGCGACAGAATGACATTATTTTTTACAGCATTTATAAAACGATAAGCGTTGTTTCATTGCTTTAAGCCACGTGCGGTCTTTATAGGGCCGAAGATTTATTGTTTATTTATTCGAAGTTCAATGGTTTTATAATAACAACAACAGTGGCAAGATGGCCTGTGAGGGTGAGCTAAAAGTAGGTCGGATCACTCGAGAGTTGATTTCAAGATTAGATTACAAATTTCGACAACATGGTATACATATATAAATAATACATTAGGTACGTTCACGAATTCTATATCTTGCCTGCATTTCTGATAAATTTCTGGTGTAAGACCCTTAGCAGAGTACAGTAGAACCTGTCTAAAATCATACTCTTGGGACTAGGGAAAAGTATTACTTTAGACAGGTTATTATTTCAAACAGCTAGTTCATCTGTAAACATGCTATAGTGCAGACAGCGGCGAAATAGGGAATTTCCCCGTTTTTCAGTCATAATACATTGTACATGTGCACATACATGTACATTATATAGATGAGTAAGTAGTTATTGGGTATCACAAGCAAAGTTTAATTGCCCTGCAACTCCCTGCTATTTTTGTTTCCAGGTTTGACATTTTTGAATCCATGTTTGGGACCAGCACATTTTATTATTTTAGAGAGGATATTATTTTATACAGGTTCTACTAAATAGGAGTCATGCTGATTTCAATTTGATACTCAGCTCTGAGCTTCCGTAGATTTATCCACATTTTATCTCGTCTACGATAAAATTCGTGAACGTACATAATGTGAACATATTCGCAAGAAGTTTAATTTTGTACGAGTTGTTTTGAGTTGTTTTTTATTTAAAAAATGGTGTGAAAATGAAGGTTTTTCTACTTATCAACGAAAAAATGTTATTTGTAACATGAATTATTTCGAAATTTCATCTACAGTATATACGCTGAAATAGGGTATATTTTCCTTAACAGCTTTCTGGAATTCACTCGACTTTTTTTTGTACAATTTTGATGAAATGAATCATGCTCTCGTGATGTTTTATCCTCAAAAATGTTGGCTTTAATCATTTTGATCACGTTGCAAACTGATTTTTGGAAACTGTAGGGCTAGGTCACCATGCAGTTCAGCATTGCCTTAGTCGAAATAAAATTCGGACAAAATTACGGTTAGATGGCGTGTTATCTAACATGGCACATATACACATGTAGATGTAGACGACTCATATGGATATACATGTATTGTGTCGTGTTGGCCAAATAAGAATGCTCTGTGCTTCCGTAACCAGGAATTCATCCGAATAAAGACAATATAGAATTCGTGGGACATCGAGGAATATGTACTTTTTCTGCTAGATATCAATCTGCATAGAAACATTAGTTTGTAAAGTTAGTTTTGCAGCTCATTTTCTACATTTAACGGCGCATTTTATCGCAAACAGGGAGACATTACAAACTTTGCACTGACTTACAAAATTCAGCTAAAAATAGATGCACGGGGAAACATTTTGAGAACACAAACTGAAAATTGGTGGGTCTGAACGGAAATTCAACTTATAGGTTGTTATTGTTGTTATGAAATTTACCAATTACGTAAGCATCTAGGGAAGCTCGTAATGCTTTTTCTCTGATGCAATCATATAGGGTTTATTTCAAGTCAACAATTTCGGTTCGAAAATGTTGAAATCGTATCATATATAGCTTTATGACTTTCCAAGGAATTTCCCTTAGCCTGATTTGACCCATTTTTAAACATATGTTGACTCATTTACTCATTACTATATCTGTACCTTAGTTAAGCTAACACTAAAGTTTTTTTTTTTTCAAATGTTTGTAACTCGAGTTTCATTACCATCCTTTTTTTTTCAACAATAACTATGAATAGAACAAACGAGTTAATATTTTAATATACATTTTTCAAATATGTTTTGAACAGGCCTTGTTTCTGAATTCAAAACAAACTCAATTACTCATATTTTTGTAGAACGATAGAATTGTAAAATTATAGAAAATATTCGGGTTCAACTGCATGGTGTTCTACATTTTACAAATGTAACTTTTACAGTTCTAAATATAAAAGTAAACTTTTTGCATTGCTCGTATAGTCAGATTTTTTTAGAACTAATACAAAAATATATTAGCGATGTATAAAAATAATATAGAATGTAACTTTACATTTATAATAGAATTTCTAAAATGTACAAAATTTAAATTTTTCCAAATTTGCTCAGAGAGTATTCCTTTTCCAAAGAGGCTAAAAGTCGGAAGAAAGTTTTGGGGATTTGTAAGTGACAGGGGGGATTTAAACAAGAATAAAATAGTCGAAAATGTACTCAAACCTTTTCAAGCGAATTGGAAGTTGGTGTAAGACGTAAACCTCTTTGCACTAAAGTTGATTGGGTCGAGCTTTTGCCTTCCGTATGCAAACTGTTCACTGCTCACTTTGAAAGTGAAACACTCCGCTTAGTGAAACTCGGTCGATCTACCTTTTGCTCGAACACTATAGACTTATCCGATCGATTTACACCTACTAATCTTCTTCAACTCCCAAATACACATCACCGGCCGTCCATCACGTGATTTTATCAGGGCTTTTTTTTTACCAAGGAGATTCCCGCCTACGTTCAGTTTCCCAACTTTTCAAGGCGATACGGCGCTAGTGCCAAACGAACTGCGAACGCCCTCCAGCGACGAACAAACGAGGCTTTTGGGGCACTGGTTCGTGGGTAGACCATAGAGGGCGATCATTCGCCCTTGCTTATAATCCCTAAAGTGTCCTATATTAAAATTTCTGCATGTTGATTTTGTAATTAAATACGGAAAGTTTTTTATTTGTTATTACTGTATTCTAGCAGTATTCAAACTGGGTTCCACGACATTTTGATAAAAAAATAATTTCATCATTTTCATGCAATATTATACAGTACATGTATAAATGTATTTGTCCCTTTATGAATTCTAGGGCGGATTATAGCACATGCACTCTTATGAGTATAGGAATATAGTACTCCATGCAATTTTGCTAAAATTTTACCATACCGGTAATACAGTGGTAAATTCTTAGTAAAATCAGTAGCTCGAGTATGAAAATAAGTTAACAAACTGATAGTACATATGTAATATATATTCCACACCATGCATTTTTGCTTTGAATTCAGATTAAAAATGATATTGATGCATTACTTGAAAAATATAAACAATACAGATACAAAAGGGTTATCTTAATTATACATATTAATTTTTATCAAAATAAAAGTCAATTGAAAAAATTTGATTTTCTATTTGAAAAGGTTTTTTAATTGTATTTAGGGGACAGGGTTTAAAACAGCATTTTGAGTCACATCATGTAGATGACCCATATGTACATGTCGTGACGTGTTGGGTTAAGAAGAACCTATTTGCTTACGGAAACAGGAATTTGGCCGAAGACAGGCAAGATATAGAAAAGTGACCCAATATTAGAATTGGTTTTACGTCAATTTTATATTAAACATACAGTATGTGGATAGTTGATATACATGTACATGTTGTGACTACCATAAGGTAACCGTGCATTATCCTATACATGTCTACGATATAAAGCGAGTTTAACTCAAAGACAAGACAATTGCGTTTTTCCATTATTTTTTTGTTGGTTACTACTCGATCGAGTTAAGTGAGTTTGGTAAACGATGTATTTTTTGTGTGTATTTTGCAATCGATTGTGAGAAAAAACATAAAGAAAACGTCTGTGCTTGACCAATTGTGATGAAATAATGTCTGGTGATAAATTAGAAAAAACAAGCTTCGTGCTCGATTGGAAACATAAAGTTCATTTAGTTTGTAACCATATCATTGTTATGGGGTCATTGTGTAAAATTAGATAGAGGATGTTTACAAAATTGAATTGATATTGGAACACTGTTGAAATATAGGTTGAGCTTTTTAGGTTTAAGTTTTAAGCCTTATTCATACAATACTTTGATAGTTTTAAAGTAAAGAAATGTAAATTTTAACTTTGCACCAAATTGCATATTGAATATATATGAAACAGATTAGTTTACATGTATTGCATGCATGTTTTAGATATCCGAAGTGTTAGAAGCATACCGAAATGATGCGATTTCCATGTTATTTTTATAACACTGAAGCAGTTTAATGCAATATAATGCATGGTTGATTATGTAATGTTATCGCAATATAAACCCTGATGTAAATCTCTTGCCCACGCATATATTTAAGTTATTGAATTTTAAATAAGTTTACAGATAATACATTAAATGTTGTATATAGTACACATGTACATATCAAATGTTTTATTGCAAAACGTTCTTCATGAATGCCCTAGACTACGATATGATAACCAGAACAAATATTTGAAAATTGTGCAATAACATTATTAGATAGATACATGGATATCATGCACTGTGTATACAGCTTATGGTATGTATTTCATCGATTATAATCAAGTGTTTACAATTTTGATAGTTCGACAGAAATAATCTACGTAATGTTATGTTCTATTTAATGCTAGAGGTGAATTTCATCATACCATATATATGTCAACATATGGAAAATTGTTTTAAAATCATTAAAAGTCAGGGAAGTTGAAAATTTCTTTTCTGCTATCACGCCAGCATTGAAAAACATAAACACATCCTTTAAAAATAAAGAATAACTACAGACATTTGACTGACACTGTCTGGCCAGTCCCCAATAATGGGTTTAAGTGGGCCACACCTAGCGACACTGGCGTAATAGCCACCACTTAATTCGGAGCGCCATTAGAAAAGGCGATAGCTGAATACGTAATATCCGTGAAAAGATGAATGGCTGCAAGCTTTATATAGAAGCGCCGTAAAAAAGCCAACTTTAGGTTAAACAAAATCGATGGCTTCCCTTTACAGCGTGGCCAATCAACGGGGAAACACCTAGAATAATCCATCCTAGGTCTAAAGGCCTATATCGCTACCAAGCTGTGCAATTAATTGACGGAAATTAAAGGGGGTTTGTACAAAGGCTATAGAGGGTCTCTTTGGGGCACATTGAACGCTTTTCTATGTAAACGCTTTTTTTTCCATTGTTCTTTATCAAGTACTTGAACTACAATATATTTGGAAAGTTTAGTTGCTATGACGCTTCCCCTTAGCTCCCTGAATAAAGCAATCACACACAGCACTAAAGTCAACCTTGAAGCCTGCTTTCGTCCATGCCCCGGTCACGAATTCTATTTTGTTTTAGACTAACTAAGTACATTATCACAAATTGTTTAAATTGATTTTAATGTGAGTCATTTTATATATAAATATTCAAGCATGCGACTATGTAGATATATTTTGACGTGGCTGAAATTTAGAAGCTGAATGCCCCAGTCGTATCGTAACGGCGTTTCGTTTACGTCACGTGTTCAGTGGTATTTAATAGCGAGATATAGCAACACGATAAAATGCTTATTGTTTATAATTCCGTTTCAAAAAATGACGTCACCTTATATATTGACGACATAAGTGACGTCTGTTTATCGCTAAATATCTTGCTAATTTTGTATAACGACGCTTTATCTTTTTTATCCCCTTTATGCAATTGTATATCTGGCGAGGTCACACGTTTTATCCACCAGGAATTTATCCAATTTTTATTTCGTCTAAGACAAAACCGAAAATGTCAGGATTCCCTTACATGTTATATATGCTCATTCAAGATTCGTCTAAGACAAGTGTCTTTTTTATGTGCACTGTGTAATGACTAATACCTATTGCATGTTACCAATTGTAATCCATCCTAAGGGACTTTTTGAAATGCATTTTGTTTTAACACGAGATTTGGTTTTGGACATGTTTGCAATATGACACGCTATACATGTAACATTTCTATATATTCCTGATTTACATTTCCACAATGCGTAATTTTGATTTTGGCTAACAACATTTGGATTGTGTGTTTAGTCGGTTTAAACAAGGATATAAAAGAGCATGCGTTATAAATACGTTTTATAATGACGTTGGAAGTTCACGGTTAATGATACCGCGCGAATTAAAACAGGAATCTACGGAATCCCAGAGGAGTCCTTGGTGAAGTAGAAACGAGCTGCGAATGAATTAAAAAGTGAAAACAAAACGACGTTTTTATGGACTCTGTAAACTACAAATAGTGCAGGAGAAAAAAATTGAAACGTTGAAAACGCACTTATTTAATTATTCACGCATTATTTGTATTCTAGGGGTCCGTGCAGATTAAACCGTAGCACGGTCTCTTCCACTTCTATTTGTTACTAAGCAGGTTAATTAACCGTTAACTCCTCCCCTCTATAAGCAGGTGAATATTTGGTGTAGACACGCTTCTTATCGCCTCTCGGTGCAACACGCAAAGTCCATCATATAGGCAAATAATGCGAAAATATTTGCTGTTAAAACCATCGTCACGATGAGATGAAACTATAAACAAACTGCTGAAAATGCATGATTTTTTTTTTTATTTGCTTGTGTTTAAGGATAAAGGAATGTTCAACCGCATACTGAATTTGTATGAAGGAAATTTGTCTTTGCTTCAAGCGGAAAAAATGTCAATATTTTGGTTTTGTTCTTGACAAACCGAGACCCAGAATTAGAACAAACAAAACTAGATTTGCATGATTTAATAAAAAAAAAATTGCATTCATATGGTTCTTTTGTGATGTACATATTCAGTGCATAGACATATTCGATCACCATTGCAGAATATATATGCTTTTTGTCACCATTTATAAAAAAATTGGATATTGAATTAGTTGGTGTTATTATATATTTTGAATCCTTTTATTATTTTAATTAATTTGGTTTTAATCATCCAAAACGGGATCTGTAGGTGGAACTGATTTTACTCAACGAATCATTATAGATTTAACGATTTTCCAAATTTACCCTTACATATACATGTACATGTCAACTTGTTATTAATTCTCCTATTTAGAAACATAAGATGTGCTCACGATGCGAAACTTATCCCATTTTTGGCCAAATTCGACTCAGTTTGTATAGTGGAACTGCCATTCGTATAGGTGAAGCGCCATTACAGCATAATCATTGGCGCCAAAATACAGAATATCACAAGCTAGGTCAGACCACTCAAGTCTCAACTTATCCATGTTATCCATGTCAACTTATCCATGTTAAGATAAGTTTCCACAAGCCGAGAGAACCTATTATTTTAAGTTTACAAATGTAATCCATATCTTTTCGTTGTAGCACGTTATATTTTTTTTAAAAAAACCTGGAAAAACATGGAAGTTGATAATTGCATTTTGATTGAATCCTGCGATTTATGAAAAATCTGTAGCTTTCAACACGTCTTTGTTATACAAAATAAGCTATGTCGTTACAACTGAAATTGTTTTCCATATGTTCATGTAATTATTTTAAGAAGAGCCTAGTTAATTCCTGGCTTTGGATCAGATGAATTGAATTAATTATTATGCATTAATGGGATTTGTTTTCAGTCTACATAGGCTTATGCTGTACTTTTTGTAATGCAATCGTTGACGGTAGCGCATTTTTTTCAATCTTTTTTGTATAGCCTACTTATATTAGTTTTCTTCACATATAATTGTTTTTGAAATGAAATGTTGCTTTGATAATCCTTCTCCCATTCTGGGGTTTAAAAACAAGTTTAATCACACGAAATAATTAATTTCCAGTTGAATGCATTGCTCGCAGACATGTTACTAAAGGTTTTTGTTCTCGTTTTTTTTTTCTTAGGTCCTTGGGCATGCAGTTTGGACGTAGCATTAAGGGAGCTGAGTTATTGCTACTAGTCTTATTTTGACTTCAAGTGGAAGTTGACCATTGCAAGGAAGGATTAACATCGGGTCAACGATGCTGAAAATGTTATGGCAGTTCGTAAAGAAAGCTAATAAAGGACATTGCAAGATATTAAGGTTAGTAACTGTATAAGACTTAGCTCGTTTAATAATTAACATAGCAGTTAACACAGGCGTATGAGGTTGGTGAGAATGTTGAACATATACAGTAGGTAGAAATGACTTCTTGCTCCAAATTTATAGGAGATGCAGGAGACGTAATTAGATTTGATGGAGTCAAGAGAATTCAAGTATATAAAATTGTTGCTCTTGAATACTGAATATTGATACTTAAACTAGTTATACGTGTACTATTTATACGTAACATATGTACTGCATGTATACTGAATAGGATTATCTAAAAAATACATAACTCATAAAATTTATACATTGTTTGCATAATGCATACACAAAATGGAACACATATTAAAGGTATTTTGTACAAAACGGTGTAATTTTGCTATATTTACTATCAATTCCCCTTTATTCAACATAATTTTATTAGGTAAAATAATATCGGTGTTTAGTATTTTCTATGAACAACAGGTTGTTAGGTACATGTATATTGTAATATATATATTTTTTTAATTTCAATTATTAGGAAAATTGTTAAAAAAAATGGAAATGCCAGGAAAGTTGAAAATTTCATTGCTGTGAGAATCCTGATGTAATTTGTTAAAGAAATTAATATTTTATAACATTACTTTAAAGCTGTATCCTTACTTTAAAGCTTTAAAGCTGTACTAAAGCTTTACTTTAAAGCTGTATCCTGCGATGTTTATAAATTTCGAGGCCAATTGCAATGTTTTCTACAAAATTGAGTCTTTTTTACCATTTTTTATCATCGACTTCAATTACTCCACCTTACATCACTTACATTAAAACAACAAAGAATGTTCCCTAGTGCCATTAGCATCTGTTTAATGCTTCTTCATTGTGAATCTTTTGTTCTCCATCAGACTTTTCCCCAAAGGGAGTACGCACTCTCATTAATTGGAAATCAAGTGGATGCAAATTTGAACTCTTCTAAATAGTATCATTCCACATTTTTTTATATACATGTAGATATCACATTTTTTGCCTCCCCCATTTGGAACTTTGGTTTCCACATAAACATGCAACAGTGGCATTCGCATCCTCATAAACAAGTACTTCGAGGGATTTTCCCTACCCTAAACGAGGTAGTTAACCCTTATCGGTCTTTTCTATCACCCGATTCAAATATGTCATTACGAGAAAAATGCGACACGCACGTTTCTGCGGTGGCGCCCCCTGGCGGCTTAGGGCTATCGACCCACGAGATGAGGGATCTCCCCCTATCATCACTTCGTCTGTCTCTTTGTTTGCTTTTTGCGAATCTAATCGAAACGCCTTCCCTTCGAAAGGGAAAAAAACGTTACTTCCAGATGAAAACTATATTGGAAGACAGAATCGAAATTATGAATTGATGCGATCCATATTTTGAGCATAAGGGCCCTTCGCGAAATTACATTAGGCCCGTGGACGGCGGCGCTATTACTAGTTGACAGTTTTATGGATCCATATAAAACGAAATTACAACTCGTACTAGCATGCATTTGCGGGCTGTATTTTCGACTGTATTACATGTATGAAATGCACTTGTACTAAGGTCAACCTTGCTTAGGCCTGTGTTTATTGATCCGACCAATGTGGGGGAGATGGGATTGAATAAGGGCATATATATTGACGCCATTTTCTTTTCGACTTTCATTAGGATTCAACTCGAGTTTTTCTATAAATTGGTCTTTCAGAGAATCAGAGTGCTAGTGCCCAATGGGTTTTATTTTGTCCAGTCTGATTTGTGTGGACGTGATTCGCGTGCTTATGGGTTAAGACATTGTTTATGAACTGCCCTAATGGATATTATGTTTGAGTTGAGTGTGACGACCGCTAGGGTGCTCTGAAAATCTTATCACGCACATTCACATTCATCGGTGCTATAGATAATATGCGTGATTGATTTGATGTTGAAGGGCAGACATTCCGGAAAAGCATACAAACTCACGCATGATTATATTAGCCCCAGTCACGAATTCTATCTTGTCCTTGACGAAATAAAAATCGAACAAATACTACCAATTAAGTGGATAAAACACGTGACCTAGCCAAATTTAAATAGGATAAAATGCAAGTAGATTTTTGCCACTCCAGAAATAAGTGAGGCAATTAATGTATCCTGAATGTCATCTCTTGGTGGCATTTCAATGAAGCGCCGTTACGCTATGACCACTTAACACGTGATGAACATATAGCGCCGTTACATTGTAACGGCGCTTTGTTACGGGACTGGGATCTTTCAGCTTCTATATTTCAGCCCAGTCAAAATATTCATCCGCTAAAATGATTTCGCTCACGCGTATGCACTATTTATCCAATTTTGATTTTGTCTGAGACAAAATTAAATTCGTAACTGGTGAATTTCTAAGAAACAAAGGTTTAAAATATGGTTTGCATATGTCATTCACATGTTGGCTAAGTTCGGATAAAATATTTCAAAGTGTCTAAAACACAAACATCATAATTATGAACTGATATTACAACTACATGTATCTTCAGATCAGGTCTCAGATCATAATAATGTATTCCCAATTTGTATTTTTACACTAACATGTTATTGACTTGTATTGGGACGTTGTCCAGTGTCTCTAAAAATATAAGTTCAAATATATCCGCAAATTGTAAGATAACCCAAATGGTTATGATAATTAAAAAATTCAATTTTATCAACAATATTTAACCAGATATAGCAAACTAGCACAAGTGCGAAATATTATAATAAAAATATTGTCACAATCAGCCAAATATTAATGAATATATTCATTGTAAAATTCCTATTACATGCGCATGTACATGTATATTCAGAAAACAAGGTTTCACCAAAAATATCGTTCACTTGCTATGGGGAACAAATTACTATAATGGAATGCTAGCTAGATGCTATTCCTATAACATTTTATTTAGGTTTATTATCGTTTTATACTGTTTGCATATACGCGATTTCTCATGAGCTGATGATTTCCCGTGCAAGTTACCCGAAAAACTCCACCCAAATATGTTTAGTATTTTTGTAATACGTTTTTAATTATTTGGAATATGACATGCTTAAAACTGTAGTAGCATTTTATTGGGTTTATTATTTTTTATAGCGTACTACATGTTGTTTCCTAATTCAAGTTCTCATGAGTCAGGTGACCCGAAAAACTCCACCCAGATATGTTTATCATTTTTAATATATTCTTCTAACTATTTGAATGTTAGATGATTTTATTGCATTTATTATTGTTTTATAGTGTATTACATGAAATTTCCATTACTCGAGGTTATTCAGTAAAGTATATAGGGGAACTTGGCTTCATTATTTTGACCCAACTCTCTGGTTGATTTTCGCAGTTTCTCTCTTGATTAGTCCAGGGATTAATTACGAAATTGGATTTTATGTTATTGTGTCCTCTCCAACATCATGCATATTCCCTCGCAGTAATTTCACGAATGATTTGAGTGACTAATCCACAACATGCTAGTACGCCAATCTCGTTTAGATTCATTATAGTCGATCACGTCCTCATTTTTATTGCCTTGTTTCGTTTTATATTTTGTCCAGACTGTTTCGTTCGTGCCACACGACTCGATTTTGTCTGCTGAATAGCAATTAAACGGGATTCGTAAAAGAGCAATTCAATCGCGAGCTAGGGTATAAGGAAAACATGGAGTAAAACTGCTTCGAAAGCAAATGTTGGTGGCTTTTGAGTACATTGCTTCTCGAGTACTATAGCTACAATTCGGATAAATTAAGCTACTCTTGATAATGTCTCGTTAGATTAAAAAAGACAAAAGGGGTTTTGTTGCTGTAAGGATGGATTTAGAAAAAGCGATTGGCGCCCACTCGTGTATGGGGGTTTTCTCTGGCTTCTTTTCGCATTACCGAATTTGGAAATACTTGTATACTTATGTTTAATGCGTTTTTTCTTCTACTTGAATGTTAAAATGATCTTTTGCCTGTATACATGCAAGCACAAGACTAGACGAAACATGCATAAAACATAAATGAAACAACTACAAAAATATCGACTATAGGCTTTACGACGAGCGAATTTACATTTCAATAACATTAATTATATATTGGATAGAAATCCATTTGCAAATTAACTCCCAAGTTAAAGAGGATAAAAAGTGTTGCAAACAGAAACAAAAGTAAAGGCAAAGCCATCCTGAATGACATTTAAATGAAGCGCCGTTACCATATGGCCACTTAACAAGTGGCTTCAATGAAGCGCCGTTACGCTTTGGCTATGTGAAAACAGTCACATGTTTGAAAATAGTTGGGAGATTTAGCGCTTAATTGTCCTTGCACGGTACGTAATTGGTAGCACTGCATTTAACTGCCAAACTACAATCGCTCACGTGAAGCAGACGCTCTTATCGTACACGATATATTATAGTGAGATTTATAGTAGCGTACGGGTACACGATATACGTAATTGACAGTACTGTCTTTTGTCGTAGTACTGCGCAAGCGCAGAATGAAACGTACACGACCTAGTCGTTATCGTGTACGTTAACAGATTAAGCAGACGCTCTTATCGTATAATATAACGATTCCGGCCAAATATTGCGGGTTTTTAAAAAACTACGAGTGTGGTGGCGCTGAACTTAAGGCGTTTTTGCCAAAAGACACGCCATTTTTATCGTTATTTAAAACTATGTGCTAAAACGGACAGCAGAGGTATACTGTGCGTTTACGATGTCGACGTCATATGTACAGCGCATGCGTCGTGCAATTTTCCGAAACGGAATCTTAACGGTAAAGTAGAAACGTGTGTGGTGCAAAATGTACCTTTTTATTCACTGAAATGATGTCACTTGCACGTGTAAAACAATTTAAACAATTTATCCGATTTTAATTTCGCCTAATACAAATAGAATTCTTGGGTGAATTAAGCTACTATTTCACATTTCAGTATAATTTCGGCATCCATCTTGGTTTTTTTCGTTACTTATCGAATTAAGGGCTTAATTGGGCAAATTGGACAGTTCACTCCAATTCTCATTAGACGAAAATTGACTTTGGTAGAAAACTCACAGAGTTAATCTGCTATTAATGGCTCATTTAATGCCATTAAAAAAATCAAGATTTGTGCAAACGGCCATTAGAGATCAACAGACAGTGGCCTATCCGTTTTTTTATTTCCTTTTACGTGTATGTATGTGATAACATAGTTAATACACATCTCAGAAACATTTATTCCAAAATGTTCCATTTTATCGAAGGTATAGTCCCTGCATAACAGTCATTTAAGATATATTGGCGCCGTATTTCATTTGCTCTAAATGGCGTCAAATAAATTTGGCGGATAAAACTAGATTATGGTTGAAAATGTATTGGCTTTATGATCGAGTTAAATTACAGCTGTCGTATATTTTGCGAGAAGATCGTAACGTGAGATGGTCGTAACATAAGGTGCTCCAACATTCATTTTTGTCGAGGAAAAAAAGAGGAAAATTTGCGCGCATTGTATCGGTGAGAATGTTGTTATGAAGAGGCATCGTTATTTAACAGATATATGGCGTGCATATAGCAGGGTTTAATGACGGAATCCGTATCCGTGGATCGCCATTGTTAGCCACTGGCCTACCTTTAACGAGCTTTTCTACAACATGAGTAAGCATTATCCGAGCATGGATGTGCACTTTAAGCAGTGCTGTGGCGCTATTTTACGACTTTCTCATTTCTCCTCTCTTTCGATCTCCTTGGCTCAAAGTGAGCTTTTTCATATTACCCCCTCACGGATCCAAAACGGTAGTCATTAATTCCTTTTTCCCCCTTTATAGGGGTCGTCCATATAGAGCTGCGATATAAGACTTCAATTGAGATATACAGAGCGTTCTAAAAGTTCTGGGACTTCCGTTACAGTGTATATCGTACCAACCAAATGCATCCAAATACAAAATTGATTTGAAGGAAAGTTTTATGGTGTCGTGGGGCCTATTTATCAATATGTAATAGAAAGACTCCTAGTTTCCCTGTTTGAGGGGAGGGGGGAGGCACTTCGAAAACTCAGATGAGCATTTAACGTTTTTTAATATTTTTTTAAAACTATACGAACGTTTTATTCGAAGCATTTTTGCAAAAAAATAACATAAATATAGCCTAAACATAAATAATGAGTGAACTGATGGTCAGCCATTTTTAATCTAGAGCATACAATTGTACATGTATATAGCATTAGTAATTCGAACTTTTGAAATTATTACTCTCGATAACATAAAACTTTCGTTCTAATCAATTTTTTTATTTGGAAGCATATAGTTTACGATTTAAGCAACCATTCTGGGACTTTTAGAGCACTCTGTACTTTGTATAAAATGTTTCTAAATTTGCTTTTACATGTATATGTATAATTTAACATTTATAAACTGTTCGACTATTTAAGAGTACGATATTTGGAGTAACGTACAATTAAAATATCTTAATTAATAGGGTAATAAGCAGTGGTATTATTAAATATTAACACGTGTTTCTGGTGTACTAGCTAGCTCCGGTCACGTTTTATATTTTGTCTTAGGCTAATTAAAATTTGGACAATTTTTTGTGTTTTATATGTACATGTGCTGGGGATTTCAGCGGATGGATTTCTATCCTCAAGCATGCGATGCTGTTTTGACTTGGCTAAAATTTAGAAGCTGAATACTCCAAGTCATATTGCAAATGCGCTTCAATTACACCACTGCGCAATGTGCGGCGCTTCACTTTTATTTCTGATTTGCAAAAACCTATTATTCATCCTCTTTAAATTTGGCGAGGTCGTGCGTTTTATCCACCTGGCACAAATCTAGCTTGCCAGGAATTTATCCAATTTTTAATTCACTATGACAAAATATAATAACGAGAGTTACATGAATTATCTAAACCTTTAACGAGTAAGCCTATATACGAAGCGAAAATATTGTCCACAACATCATATATACGTATGAAAATTTGCATTTTATAATTGCGTGTCGGCTAGTACTCCCAACGCAATGGTTAGTGAATTTTTAATGCCCTTCCATATTCCACCAGTTATGTATGAACGACCCCCTTTATGAAATGTGCAACTTCCCCTCAATACACCCATGCTTTCAGTGTTTGCCGATGGATGTTTGACTGTCGATCTGCCCTTGCCTTAAAGGGCGCGTGACGAAAGGCACACGTGTTTTAAAATAGGGTTAGCAAGTGGGGAATTCACGCTATAGTGGCTGCCCCGAAGGGACTCTGTTTTTTTCTCTATTTCAGCTGCTAAGTCTATTTACATTATTTCCTGCGGTTTGAATTAAATCGATTGTTGCCAGAACTAACCGGGCATGGCTCAACGAGAACTCAATCATTGAACGAGTGGTTTGGCAAGTTTAAAAGACTTAATGAAAAGTTAATCAAATTTGTATTAATTTTCACTCCAAGTGTTAATTAAAAGACGTCGAGAACCATGGATCAGCATTAAGGCATGGAAGATCTCTTCAATTATCGCCTTCAAATAATGCCCCGTGTAATCACTTTTTTGTCATTAAGTCATATGGAAAAATGCTCTTAATAGAAGAAGGTAATTTAGAGCTAATTGCCCGTGGACTAATTTCGGGCTTGATGTGGTGATTCGTTTTGAAATCTTATGCTAAGGATCAGATGACATTGACATTATTGGTTGGTCATGGTAGGATTAGAACCATGCTTCATAAAACAAATGACCTAAATGAATCTGATAAACACGAGAAACTTTCCTTTCGTATTAAGGCGACTTACAACACCATTCCCGGCAATTCTAACCGTTTTATCTAAATGACATTGAAGACATTAAATGTTTAGTTTTTTACAAACAAATCAACATGGTAAGTATCTAAATGAAGCGAAATTTTTGCGTATCCGTTTTGATGCTTGCTAAGTGGATTTGTATGTTTGAAATCAAGGTACATTAGTCTAACAAAGCACAGTTATCTGCATCAGGTAATGTGACATTTACAGAGAAAATCGTTAATAAGAACAGGTAAAATTTCGTTTTTCCATGTTAATGTAGGCTATAGGAGTGATACAGAGGTGACTTCTTATATATCAAAAATGCCTTAAGTTAAAAATGTGGACATCTACCCCCTGTTGCTTTGTACAAAATGTAATTCATTCCATCATCATCAAGTGGTTGAGAATATTATAATTGAGATAGCTTTCTATTGTTACAACCAAGTTTTAGTAGTTGACATTCGTTTTGGCTTCTTAAGCCTTGCTCATCAGGTGCTGCAGTAGTTCATACTAAAATATGTGCCTTGCATTTGGGACATGCATCCACGAGATGACATATTTTTGTATATATTTTCCCCATGGGAGTATGCTCAGTAATATTGTAAGGACCGAGTTGTTCAGCTGCAGAGTAGACGATATAAGTTTATTGTACTGCTGAACAACTAGGCACCTGATGAAGGCTTAAGAAGCAGAAATGCAATGCAATTACTACAGACTGGATTGTAATAACAGAAAGATCTCACTTAGTTTTTACACCAAGAATGATATATGGGAAGAGATATGACTTATTGCAAGAAGCTAAAGTATACCAAGCATATACAATAGATAATTACAAAGCAAACATGGCAGTGCACTCTGGAATAGCCTCCAGAACATACAAGTACAGAATATGTTATTGATCGATATGTCGATGACTTACTGGTAATACCACCAGAAATTCCCAAACTATTCATTATAAACCAATATAGGTGAGTGATTTGGAAATATATCATGAAACCAACAGTTGGGGATGTCTGTCAGACTATGGGATATACACCACGTGATTCATTTACAATATGCTCTATGTATATATATCGCATATATATCTATGGATATATATATATATATACTCGGTGAATTTTTTCCCCTTGGTTCGTTTCATTTTGGTTGACCCTAAATTGGGTATATCTCAGGAATTTTGGTTGCCCCTGGTATGTCTCACGACTTTTGGTCGACCCCGGGTATGTCTCAGTAATTTTGGTTGACCCCGGGTATTTCTCACAAATAAACCCCCCCGAAAACAATAGAAAAAAAATCTCCGAGCATATATACTGTAGTAGTATATGGTCTAATCACAACATACCAAATATATTTTTGGTTTAATAAGTGGGTTATGCTGCAGCCCACACAGATTTGTGCATCTGGAAATTGTGTGTGTGCATTACACACAAATTCAACAACATCTAAAATGTGCTTTTTGTCATACAATTGTGAGTTGTTCTTACCTTTGTCCTTCTCCATTTTGCCATCGGTGTCAGCGACCGGTGATCCAACGCAGTTTCCATCAGTCTGAACGTCACATTTCTTGTTGCATTTTTTTTTGTTACCACCTTTACCGGAAGCAGTCTTGACTGCATCTTCGCTTCCTGCAACCTGGTCCACTTGGTGTTCTTTACTAACGTTACATCCCATCGCGACACTGGATCACACTACCAAGATGGACGAAAAGGGGTTCGCAACGATGAGGGTGATATAGCCGGTCGTTTTCGCGAAAACACCGAATTTTTTTTTTCTATGTTTTTCCTTTGTTGTTTGTTCGATGCCTTTGTATATCACCACCACAGCAACATGGACGCGACTCCAAAAAGAGCAAACTGTTGACAACGAAAAACACACACAAATATGTATTCGAGGAACAACAAAACGAAGTGGCTTTTCAACAACATCTTTGAATAAAAAAACAAGAAAAAAAAAACAATGTGCAAAATCATACAATTTGTAAACTTACACTATGAAGGCAAGTGAAAAATCCGTCTTCGAATCACAAAAACCAGTTTAAATTTTTCCAAGCAACAGCTAACAGTTGGGATGAAAGAGATGCTCTCTGAAGATGGAGGAGATCAGGAGGATCCAATTCAGCTATGATGCGAATCTCGGTGATGGCGATGGTGAAGCAAAAGCGCGGAAACGCACTTTTTCAAAGGGCCTGAGATGAGAAAGGACTTTGTTAGAACACACACACAAAAAAAGCGATCCAGGAGCGAAAATCTGCTCGATTTTTTTCCTGCAGGAGTTGTGAGGGGGTGTTTTTGCGACGTTCGAAGCAGGATCCACCAAGGCTGGATTCGGAGTGAAACGGAGTGGTTACGTTCACACTACACACTGCACGGATTATCGATGACGCGTGTCACAGGGGGGATGTGGGGGGGAAACGGAGAGAAACGGATTGGTATATAGTGAACGGGGAATTAGCATAACGGGCCTGCTTTTGAAGGATTTGATGACATGGACTGGAGGATGGGATGGAAAATGCTAAATGAGACGATGCTATTGTTAGTGAGCTAACAAACGCATGCACTAGAAAAAAAAAATGGCAGAGGGAATGAGAACCAACGATGATGCATTCATGGGGATGTTCCCAGAATTGCCCGCGGGATTTTACGAGATGCTGCAGCTCCGCCAATGGTGCTGGGGATGACGGGGTTTGCAGTGTGTAAATCCGACTGTCAGATTGGAATCTCCCATTGAGGTGTTATGTATGGCATCTAAAATGGCAGCCATGCTTGCATTTGAAGGCAGGTTGCCAATCAAAATGGTGTGAATGTGGCATATGGCGACGTTGCGGCGAATGTCATGTTGCACGAGGTTGCTACATGCAAATTAATAGGAACGTCTCGTATACAACGTGCCATATGCCGCAAAGTCGCCATATCACCACATGCTCATCTTTTTGGTTGGCACCATGCCAAAGGATTGGCTTTATTGGTGTAGGGGCCAAGATAATGGCATGCAAATGAGTAATATTGTTTGCCCACAGCTGAAGAAATATAACATTTGGGTTCTACTGTATATGAAACTTATAAGGAAATTAAGGCATTTTCAAGATAGATCAAGATTGTACCCAAGCAGGAGAAATATAATTTTAGCTGTTTATGGTTTTGAAGTCTATAATATGGCGCTGTACGCAGGGTCGTAGTGGCTCCCATTAGGGTAAGGGCCTCATAGGGATCATGTTTAGGAAACTATGATTAGGGTGGGGGTGATTATACATGCACATATCTATATTGCATTTTTTAATAAAATTTAAATATTATTCTTGGGTCATTATTTAAACTGACTTGCCATGCTGACATCCCGCTGCCCTTAGGAATGGTAGGAGAATTGTCCTGAAAATGGGTACGACTCCCTCTACCACATGGCATCTGTTTGCTGACTGTAGGGTACTGAGTTGAATTGAAGTGAATTGAAAATAGGGTTCACCAAAGATCCTAATCTATATATGCGCCTGCTTTAGGATGTATGGCCATGCTTTTAATATGTGTGAGGCATTTCTGAACTAAGTATAGGCACCAGTGAGACATATACATACCGATACTGGATTCAATTTAAGTTCAATAATTAACCTATACAGTGTATAGTTTGCATAATTGCATGGGTCTGTTGTGGGTCGGAGTTTCATGCAAGGGTTTCAATTGCCCTTTCGAGGGATTTTGAATTACACAGCTAAAGTCAAATATATAATGTATATCATCCTTTAAGCCCCATTCTCAGTGTTCCATTCCAAAGAAATGTTTTTGCCTATAAGTTGTGCTATTAAACTTTGAAAATGTATAGGCATAATTTGACTACCAATTTGTTAAGTTTAAATTCGTATAGTATAAAAAGTCTGCGAGGCTTTGTACATCCCTGGCAAAATTCCAGTTAGACACAACTTTATCATGGGAAATCCCAGGCTAGATGGATGAAAAATTGAAGCTGGATTTCTGTAACACCCATTTGCCAAAACATGGAAAAATTGCATTTAGTAAGCCAATCAAAGGATTTTTTTCTCAGACACTGTCTTGCTCAAAATGCATTTCAAACGGTGCTGCAGAAATATTCTAAAGTTTTGCAAACGATATAGTGTTTAGCATTACATTTGCAACGTTGGTTCTTGATAATTGTATTTATCACAAATTTGCAACCAATTCCCTACCATCCCCAGGTTTTCAACTCTATTCTAATGAGATCTAGGCTCGGAATGTTGTTTCTTAGCTGTTTTCTTAGATAAAATTTATCTTCGATGTGTTTCGCAACGTTATTCCTGGTCAAGCTATTTTCAGCCTGTTTTGTTAACCGGATAAATCTAATCTTAATTCGATGCATGGTTACCATTGTCTGACAAAAAACCCTTTGGCACAACTCCTTGACAAAAGCAGAAATCACAAATTGTACGTGCTATGGAGAGTGATGCAAACACAAGTTGTATACTCAACATATAGCAATCACATCGCGTAACTCGCGTTGAATTTACGATCACGTGACGTCAGCCTTTAATGAAACCATCTCTGCGTTTTAATATGTCCTAGCCGTGAGCAACTCTGTTGTGTTAGCCCCCTTATATTCCTCATTTATCTCCACTAAATTGCTTAATTAGTGCGCTGCAACATTAGCTTATATTCCCTCTCGCCAGCTAAACAGTGCCGCATCTGAGACTGTTTACGAGCCTTGGTTTCACTATAAAAACACCCATCGTCATACTTTTATGACATGATTTGCAACTAAATCTTAGCCCAGATAGAAATTTGCATATGCATGGAAAATCATGAATTATAGACATGCTAAAAAGCGGAAAGTATGCAAATCGCTGTTCTGATTTTTTCACGACTTTATTGTGAAAATTAAAATTTTCAAGGCACAATTTAGCGATGTTAAGTTTTTGAGATCAATAAACCGCAAATATGTGACATAAAAGCAGTTCGCGTTTAATAACAGTTAATTTTGACATTTTAATCTGATGCGAATGAAGGAAATAATTTCTTAATGATCGTTTTGGCACTTGGTTTTACTCGTATTAAATTCTTAGAATCTTTAAGCTGGGAGTCTTAACCATGCAGTATTTTATCTTCTGCTCTGTATCGTAAAACGATTTTGCTTAGAGATGCAGAAATGAAAAGATTGGAGGAGAATAATATGTTAATACTGTGCTAGGATCATGTAATTTCCTTAGATAATCGATTTTAGGTTGGAAATTTGGCATTGCTCTTAAATTCTCATTTTGTATAAAATCCCTGGAGTTTTTTTCAAATTCGGTATTTCTATAAATATTGAGTAGAAATTAAGCCTACCATAAACTTACAATCGAAATATGCAATATGCACGTTGTATAACAGCAATTTACACCATTTATATAATATCAGTCTTTAGATTATAGACGTAATTTCTGGACATAATTTCGCCAGTTAAGTTACATAATGAATATTTTAGCAAGTGTGCTTCTGGCTATAGTGTTGTTAAAAACAACTCCATTTATTGGCTTGTAAGTGACTTGTTTTGATATGGATCGAAAAAGTAACCTATATTTATATATTCTATTAAGTCAAAATGAACAAACACGTCTCTTAGTTTTAACCAAATTGACAAACTCATTCTAGTACAGACTTCATTTTCTAATAGTTCAGATCAAAACCCTTTTATCTTCTTTCATACTTCTGCTTATTTTTTCTAGCTCAACTATATCTATTACTTTTGCATGATCATAATGCAACATAAGGACCTAGTCTCTTAAAGAGCGTTTTCATAAACGGTAATCAAATTTTGAGTTTCATATTAATACTTTATGAAAAATGTGTCATAAACCTTCCATACCATAATAATAATAGCTCAGTAATAGAATTTAAAGGTATATCAGGATAAAACCAAATTTAAAGATCATTTGAGAGCAGTTACTATATAAAAGCAATTCAACAAGTTTCAACGTTTGATTCGACTTTCAAATTAATGCCTTTTTCTAAAAAATTGCATTCATTAAAAGGACAAAATGTGGTCCTGTCCTAATACTTATTTTCACACTACTGAACGTACAATAGGCTACTTCACGCACAAGCCGGCAACGCTTTTCCCGCGTAATTAAATGCGCGCATGAACAGCACATGCGCACTTCTAATTACGCGGGAAAAGTGTTGCCGGCTTGTGCTTAACAGCGCTCTCGTGAATGAGCCTATATTGCTGGACAACTGGGTCAGAACAAGTGAAGTTTATTCTATTGCATTATGGATAACATCCATCAAAATCCAATATTTTATTGTTGTCAGCTGCAGCTTTTTGTTATGAGGGTGATTTTTGTAGCAAAATCTGGAAAATGGAAATACATGTATGCGTATACTGTAGTAGCAAGGGTTACTCGGCTTTGAGTTGATTATGCCATAAGCTATTAAAAATAATAATTGCGTTACAGAACACTCTGACAGGTAGAGTGCATGACATAAATTGTCTCGATATGTGCGCCCGCACTTTTCATTAATTGAATGCAGGAAATGTTTCGTGAGGCGTTGTTCATTTTGACCTAATTTTGTAGCAAGATTCACCGGGATGAGGGAGAGGAATAAATAAGCCAATTTCCGTGAAATTGCTGCTTATAGGTAACTCTATTTTTGTCACTTTTTCCATTCACGTCTTGACTGTTTGCATGTTGCAATGACCACGTGTATACAACGTACTCGTAATAGAACTCTGACCACTTTGCTAGGCTGGTAAACAAAGTTGCCAGATCAAACAAAGCAATGCTGCTATTTAATCCATTCAAATTTGACATTGTACATGTAATCCTAATCTTTGATGGAGTGGAAGTGGGGGAAAAAACCGATACTTGAGTGCACTTACAAACGGAAGATGAATATATATCTAATCGGAATTTGTCAGCATATGTTCTTTAGCATCTCTAGCATGTAGCAAATTTAGAAAATTGAATCGAATTGGAAAAGGAGAAAAAGATTACCTGGATGATAAAGTAAAATTTTGACGTTTTAGAAATGCTACAATTTTCTTCACTGGCAACATCGATTTTTTTTTCAGTAGACCAAAAAAGAAAAAAACGTAATTTTTCCCCGAGTTATTTCTAATAATGCTGTGGCAGTTTAGATTTTTACAGCTACCCAGGCAGAAATCAATAACATGGAGATAACGGAATAAAATTTAATTCAGTCAGGTAGTCGCAAAAGAAATCTTAGCTATTATGATGGTGACTAAAATTCTAATGAATGATTACAATGAAGTCGAATTTCAATAAGCATTTAAAAACGGTAGCCACCATAATTCAGTATAGTGTTCAGTTAAGAAAATATGCTGTTTCTTATGGGATAAAATACAGTAAAACCTGATAAAGGTGACTACCTAAAAATGGTCAAATTTGGTGATTACATGTATACATGTGTTGTTCTTATAAAGAATTTTTATGAAGGAAAACATACATGTATGCACTAAATCCAATTTATGAAAAGTGGTCACTTTACCATGTTTTACTGTAATGCAAATATGTGTTTAATAGGCTAACAATTGAATTACAGTAAATATTTTGTCCCATAATCGAAATAAAAAATCTAGCAAATAGCTGGTAAGATAAATGTTCCAATTGCATGCATATCATGTACCTCACCAATTTTAAAGAGGATAAAAAAGCTAAAAAACAGATTTTTGCAAATATGAAATAAAAGGGAAGGCAATGCATAATGAATGCCACCTGCTGATGACATTTGAATGAAGCGCCGTTACGACATCACCAGAGAACACGTGATGTACATGTAAATGAAGCGCCGTTGCGATATGAATGAGGGCATTCAGAGTTTAAATTTCAGCTACGACAAAATAGTCCCATATGCTTGGTAACAGATGCTTGAGTGTAGAAATGACGTCATTCGCACAATTGCACATTCGAAGACTTTGGTAATTTAATGATTTTGTCCGTTTTTATTTTTTCCATGAATAAATAGAATTCGTGACAAGCTAAATATGCATTAAAAATTACCTGTTAAAGCTTGGAAACTAATCCAGTAGTGAAATGAAATTTATTACTTTGATATATACTGTAGGGCCTGCGCATAGTCCTTTGTATTGCTATGTAAAGGCAGCAAGGCAAGGAAGAAGTTATTCTGACAAAAAATTATTTATACGCTATATCTCACTTTGGAAACTAAATGCTTTTATAATAAAGAATTATAGTCTATGATTTAAATCGTCTGCAGCTCAAATTTATATGTAAATTTGCTACGCTTTTTCCAAAAGTAAAACTACAATATTAGAGCCTGCTGGAATAGGCCTACATCAGGTTTTAATATTGTAGTTTTCTTCACATATATGATACTAAGTAAACATATTTTATATTTTTTAAAAATTGGAAAGATCAAGACAATGCATTTTTTCATTTTCCTTTTTTATTAGCAGACACCCTGTAATTTCCATCTGAATCATTTTGAAAATAATGGTTCGGCTTTATCCAAATTTCATCAACATTGATTTATTAACAAGGGCATTGGAAAGACGCTGAAGCCAAATAAAAATGCTAATTGGCCCACGAATGACAAATGGAAACCTATATTTGTTATTGTTCTCTCTCTTGTTTCGTCATTCAGTTTATATAATGCGTTTTGACCCTCCTCTCCATATAGCCTAGGCATTTTGAAAATAATGTACAATCTGGTGGAGTGAATACAAAATTTTCGGTTAGGCGATCTCATTTCCAACATATTGGGAGTTTCGTGTGTAATCAATCTTTATTCCACTGTTATTTTTATGCCTCGCATTCACTCTGTCCACTCTTTATTTTTAAGCTGTGCTTAATCGGCTTTTCCCTTAAAGAGCTTAAGGACAATAAAAAAGTGTTCATTAATATACAAATCTCCTAAGATATAACGCCACAAGGAAAGAAAATCGCTGACGTCATCGAGATCAGGTCAATCTATGAAATAGTGCTCCATAAAAAGGAGATTAGGAACGTGTCGGATAGTTTTGCGTTTTGAATACGCTGTTCAGTTCAATGGATTATAACGGTTTAGGGAATAAAAGTGGTTTTAGTAACCATGAAGTATGGGGGAATAATTAGATTCCAACAAATGGGCATAATTCGACTTTATTGTCAAGGCCATATTGAAACAAAATAGAATTTTTAGAATTTAGTGTTTTTTTTGCATCGACCATATTCATCTATACTCTAGTTTTTTTGGGGTTTAAACTCTAAACATTATTATTGATTTGTAGCCAGAGAGATTGACTCCCTGTGCATAGTGACCACTTTAGTGCATATATTTTTATTCATACAAATTCTCTGTATAGTGACCACCTGTATACAGTGACTAACTTTGCCATTTTTTAGGTGGTCACCTTTAGCAGGTTTTTATGTAATTTGAAACTTTCGTGTTTTTGCTTTACCCAAGCCTTGATTCTGTTAAAACATCAAAGATATTTCAGGAAAATTCGCACAAGTTTATAGTAAGTAAACGAATTATTTGAAATATTTTGTATAAAAATCTATATAGTGCCATATAAAATAGCTAAAGTATACTTATTTGGACTCATTCCCTTCTGAATTTTTTTAGTGTATGAGACCCCATTAATTATGAGATTATGAAATATCATATTGCTGGTACAATTGAAAATTATAAACCTGGCTGAGCATGCTCTTATTAGAATAAAATCGCATATAATAACGTATTATAAGATATACACACTGTATAAGATTATGAATATAATAACGTTTTTTGATATCTTATGCACATTTGGTCCGAAGTCTAAATAGCACAGGACACCTTGTATATTTGATGATACATTTTCATATGGCTATGCAGATAACGATTGATGCTATATACAGTATTAACTTTGACATTTCCTTAATGCTTTCAATTAAACTTTAATGGCAGACGCTGGTAAAACTGCAGAGTGCAGACCCCGTGGGGAATTGTAATTTAAGCTTGAATTATTTAAGATTCTCGGGTTGTCCCCATGGTACTGACCACTGACCAGTTGGATGAGCCACTAATGCGCGTCCACTATCGAAATGCAACAAAGCGTTTTAATGAAAACGACGTCGTGAAAACCCCTTTATCCCCATGAATAAATCACACAAATTTATCCAGTATACAACTGCATGCGCCTTAAATGTAGTTAAGAGTGACACGTTGATTATAAGTGTTTCTCCCTAAATCTCTAATGGCAGACCTTTTGCGTGGAAATCTCTAACACCCTCTTCCCGTAAGCTCGACTATATTGTTATTGCAGTTTTATTAAACACGCAAACCCTATTTCTGCATATCGACTCGGGTATTGTTTTATTTTCATGTCTGAAGGACAGCGTGATAACTGGAACTGATTTACAATATTCTGACATTAGCTGTTGCTAAGTAAATTACGCATATATGATCTACATGTTTGCATTAATTTTGCCATAAGTATTTCCTGTTTTGTAAATATTGGTTAGTTTAAAGCTTGTGTGGCACAATATTTATATTTCCTTTTTTGTAGCAAGAGCTTTTAAGAGGGTTGCATACCAGAATAAGCCTTTTTTTCTAAATTATTTTTTTTATTTAATTTTGGAAACTGATAGGAAC